>APFE030687020.1:6835-45034 GCA_000404065.3 Pinus taeda | reverse complement strand
AACTGGTGATCAAGTTGGAGACTTCTTTACAAAGGCTCTAACAAAGACGAAGTTTACTAAACTTCTATTTATGGTTGGAGTTCAGGAAGTTGTCACTAAGGGGGGAAAGGCTATAATGCCTCCTTCCTTCTCCTATTGTGTCATATTTATACATCCTTCAATCCTATCCCAAGTTGTTCTTAAGGGGGGATGTTAGCATATTTCCACACATAGGAAATAGTTAAGTATAACTTGGTCTAGTGTCGAGTTAGGTAAAGTGTGTTTCTTTACTATGTACATTTTTAACTTACAATCTGATGGTAGCAATATTTTCTAGACATGAAGTGATCTGATAGTTCATTGTCCTCGGTATTATTGACAATTAATCTATGGCTTAACACCCGATTGGTCCATGATCTCTATTTAAAGAGAATGGAGGGTCATTTGTAGGGTGATCATTCATGAGAGAAGTTTATGTAAATTTTCATTCTTTTATTAATAAATTACCTGAAGTGGATGTGTTGTGTCAGGCCGTGGACTGTTTCTCTGTTTGAGGGTTTTAACCACATGAAGAATATTGGCGTATTGATCTGTAATCTATTTGTGAGCAGTGTCCTCTGGTGTTCTATCCGAGGAACTTTCCTTGTAAATTCCTATAGGAGGTACCCATCTGTAGAACCAAAGAGGGTGGATTAACCTTATGCCAAATTTGTGTCGAAATGTCAAATAAGGGAAATCACAATGAGGATACCTAACGAGGGATAAAACAAATATGTTAAATTTGAAATAGAATTTGTGACAACATAAAAACCCAAGAATCAAAGATCAGTTAAGAAGGGACAATAATAAAATTTAGTTATACAAAAGAATTTTTAAATTTAGTCACCTTCTAACTACCTATAGCAAAAATTACAAATTAAACCTAGGCCAAGAAATATTGAAAAGGGTAAAAATTCTATGAGGGAGATATTTAAGAGAAGAGTTTTCATGAAATTCTATAACAAATGAAAATGCTAACTTACCATTACTGGATTATCTGATGGCGGAAATTTCCTCCGACACAATAGCCTTTCTGGGTGAGTGGAAGCCAAAATGGGGAGGCACTTGTGTGTATACCTAAATCCACAGGGGGAAAACGAGAGAAAATTAGTACCTCGGAAGCCAATGCAATTGAGGAAACATGTGGTCAAAGATTTAACACATCACGCATAGTGGTCATAACCTATAAGAGGAGCAAGGGGCTTAATTCACCAAGGTAGAAGGACCTTGTCCCATACCCAGAGTAAAAATTGTAAAACAGAGAAATTCTTTAATCATATACTAGAAATCATGTCAGAAGAGTAGACAAGAGGGTTTTAAGGTTACACTTTTACCTAGTAAGTCATATATATTGTGATGGCATTGGAGAATTAGTCAGTGAGGGTTGAAGTCGTCACGAGAAACTCTGGACATAGCCTAGTTAATATCGTGGTAGAACCCCAGTCATTCCAGTGAGAAGTTACCAAGTGAAAGTTATACAATGGCAATATGGTTAATACATGTTGAGTATGGAGCATGATTGTTTATAGGTCTTTGTTTCAACCGAATTTATACCCCAAGAAGTTTGTACACCCCTCCACACAGGCTAGGTGTAGGGGGGACTTGTCCCCCCCATGGGGGTTCAGGGGGGTCGATCCCCCTAGGCTAGGGGGTCCGAGAGCCAGTGATCCCCCGACGGGGGTTCCAGGGGTAGCACCCCCGAAGCTAAAAACAGATGTAAAATTGCCTTGTAAAAGTATGGTAATTTCTAGTCAATCTTGGCTATGCATTAGGTGGATGATCTGATGGTAGAACTTATGTTTAGTTTAGGGTTTTTTCCCTAGAAGGCAAACCCCCTCTTCATATGAGGGCATTGTATTTGAGGCTGTGTAATAGATGTGTATTCTCTGAGTGAGAAACAAAGAGGTGAGACTGTGAGAGAAAACATAGGATATTACAGTAGATCTGCTATAGGTTGTGTCTCTTCATTTTGCTGGATAATAGAAAGGAAGGACTGGCTGTTCAGGGTGGACATAGCTCAAACTAGGTGAACCATGTATATTTGTGTCTATCTAGTTTTATGCGTTTCCTGTGTTTATATTTTTGCAATATTCTATGTGTTCCATTGCTCTGTAATATATAATTTTCTAACAACTGGTATCAAAGCCGAATGTCTATTTGGCTGATAAACTCGCAGGAAAGAAGGATTCCTCATTTGAGTGGGAGCAATGGCAGAAGATGGTAAGTTTAGGGTCGATAAATTTAATGGCCAAAACTTCTCGCTGTGGAAAATGTAGATGGAAGATTATCTGTATCAGAAAGATCTGTACCTACCATTGGGTGGAAAAACAAAGATGCTGAAGGGTATGCTAGATGAAGAATGGAACCTTCTCAATAGAAAGGCACTCAAAATAGTACAGTTATGCCTCGCAACATCGGTCGCCTTCAACATTTTGAAGGAAAAAATGACAAAGGGTTTGATTAAGGTGTTGGAGAAACTATATGAAAAACCCTCAGCCTCAAACTAGGTATTTCTTATGAAATAATTATTTAATATGAAGATGTCAGAAGGTGGATCTGTTGAAGACCATTTAAATTATTTTAATAATATTACAAGTCAGTTATGTTCTATAGGGGTAAACTTTGATGATGAATTTAGAGCTCTGTTATTCTTGTGCTCATTGCCAGAAAGTTGGAATGGTTTAGTAATGGTCATTAGTAACTCTGTTTTTGGATCTAGTACTTTAAATTTTGATGATGTTGTTGGTGCTATCCTTAGCGAGGAAATGCGACAGAAACCTCTGGTGAGACATTGAGTAATGCTTTGAGTGTAGAGTCTAGGGGAAGAAAAATGGAAAGAGGAAAGAGCTTAGGATATTGCAATAAATCAAGGAAAGGAAGATCCAAGTCTAGATCGGGGATAGTGTGTTGGAAATTCGGAAATAAAGGACACCTAAAGAAAGACTGTAGATCTCGGAAGGTAAAATAAGGAGATTCATAGCAAGAAAACAATCATCAAGCAAATGGGACAGGTGACGTCTTACAATATGCTTTGATTTTTTCTTTTGAAAATATTACTGATTCTTGGGTGCTAGATTCAAGGGCCTCATTCCATGCCACACCTGATAAGAAATATTTTCATGACTATGTTTAAGGAGATTTTGGACAAGTTCATTTGGGTGATGATAAACCCTGTAAAATTATTTTAATGTGTAAGGTTCTTGTAAAACAACAGAATAGAAACCAATGGCTACTAAAGGAGGTAAGGCATGTTCCAGATCTGAAGAAAAATCTGATTTCAACGAGGCAATTAGATGGTGAAGGTTGTGTGACAACTTTCATAGATAAAGCTTGGAAGGTCACCAAAGGAGCCTTGGTAATAGAAAAAGGTGAAAAGGTTGGTACATTATATTTATGCAATGGTATTTCTAACTCTGTTGATGCTTTAACTTCCAAAGGAGCAGATGCAACATTGTGGCATCATACGCTCGGACACATGAGTGAGAAGGGGATGAATATTCTTCACTCAAGGAATTTGTTTCCGGGTTTGAAGAATGTTGATTTGGACTTCTCTGAGAATTACATTTATGGAACATAGAAGAGAGTCAGATTTCTGAAAGTTTGGAAAGAAAAGAAGAGCGAAAAATTAGAGCTTGTGCATACAGATGTATGGGGACCTGCTCAAGTATCATCTCTTGGTGGCTCTCATTATTATGTTGCTTTGATTGATGATACAACTAGAAAAACTTGGATTTATTGTATTAGGAATAAATCTAATGTATTTGATACTTTCAAGAAATGGAAAGATTTGGTTGAGATTGAGGCAGGAAAGAAATTGAAGTGTCTCAGATCAGACAATGGAGGTGAATATTGCAACAAAGAGTTTTGATAGGTAGTTTTCAAAGCATGGAATTCATAGAGAGAAGAAAGTTCGAAGAACACCACAAGAAAATGGTGTGTCAGAAAGGATGAACAGAACAATCATGGAGCGTGCAAGGTGAATGAGATTTCATGCACGATTGCCTTTACAATTTTGGGCAGATGCTGTAGATAGTGTTGTTCATCTAATTAACATAGGGCCTTCAAGTTCCTTTGATGGTGGAGTTACAAAGGAAGCATGGACAGGTAAAAAGGTAAACTACTCTTTTTTAAAGCCTTTTGGTTGTGAGGCCTTTGTCCATATTAATAAAGAAAATAGAACAAAGCTTGAGGCAACGTCAAAGAAATGTACCTTTATTGGATATGGTGTTAATGATTTTGGTTATCGCTTATATGATTACAAAAGTCACAAAATCATTAGGAGAAGAGATGTAATATTCAATGAAAAGGTCATGTACAAGAATCAATTGCAAGAAAAGAAAGAGGAAAAATAAAACAAGGAATACGCAGTTCTTGATGAAATCACTAAAAACGTAAAGGTGCCTGAAAATAATATTAATCAACAACCACAACAACAACAGTCACCACAATAGCAATAGGCACCCAAACACCTAAAAGTGGTGTTAGAAGATCTACCAGAATAAGTATACCCCCTAAATGATACTCTCCTTAATTATATTATTTATTGTTGATTGATTATGGTGAACCCGAATGTTATGAAGAAGCAATACAGGTTGAAAGCAGGAAGAAGTAGGAGCTAGCCATGGAAGAACAGATGGACTCCTTAATGCATAACCAGACTTGGGACTTAGTTAGGTTTCCTGTAGGTAAAACTACATTGCAGAATAAATGGGTTTATAGGGTGAAGGAAGAAGATGGAGGAAAATAGAGGTACAAAGCTAGAATTGTGGTGAAGGGGTTCGCATAGAAGAAAGGTATTGATTTTGATGAAATATTTTCTGCTGTTGTTAAAATGACTTTAGTCGGAACTATTTTAAGTCTAGTAGGAGTTGAAGATTTGCATCCCGAGCAGTTAGATGTAAAGAAAAATTTTCTCCATGGGGATTTGGAGGAAGATATATATATGCAGTAGCCACAAGGATATGAGGTAAAAGGGAAGGAGAAACTAGTGTGCAGGTTGAAGAAGAGATTGTATGGCTTAAAACAAGCTCCAAGGTGATGGTATCTACAATTTGACAAGTTTATGTAGAAACAAGGTTATACTAGATGTCACTCTGATCATTGTGTTTATATGAAAAAGAAAAATGATGGCAACTATATTATATTGTTATTGTATGTAGATGACATGCTTGTTGCAGGGTCTAACATGCAGGAAATAAATGTACTCAAAAGAAAATTGGAAAAATCATTTCCAATGAAGGATTTGGGAGCTGCAAAACAAATCCTTGGTATGAGAATAACTAGAGATAAGAGAAATCCCAAATTAACATTGTCTCAGAATGAGTACATACAAAAGGTGTTGAAAAGATGTAATATGCACAATGCAAAACCAATTAGTACACATTTTGCTAGCCATTTCAAAATTATTAAGGAAATATGCCCAAAGACCTTAGAAGACATGGATTATATGTCTAAAGTTCCATATGCATCAGCAGTTGGAAGCTTAATGTATGCAATGGTCTGTAGAAGGCCTGATATGGCACATGCAGTGGGAGTTGTAAGTAGGTACATGAACAATCTAGGAAAGGAACATTGGATGGCAGTGAAATCGATTCTCAGTTATTTGAAAGGTAACACAAATCAAGCATTATGCTTTCGTGGTTCAAACATTTCTCTACAGGGATATGTTGATGTAGATATGGCAGGCGTCAGAGATAACAAGAGGAGCACTGAAGGATATGTATTTACTGTAGGTGGAACAACTTTCAGTTGGGTTTCAAAAATCCAAAGTGTTGTTGCACTTTCAACAACAGAAGCAAAGTATGTTGTTGCTAGAGAGGCTAGTAAAGAAATGATTTGGTTACAAAGGTTTATGGGTGAATTGGGTAAGGAGCATGATATGGGCATGTTGTACAGTGATAGCCAAAGTGCTATTCATCTTGAAAAGAACTCAACATTTCATTCCAGGACTAAACACATACATCTCAACTACCATTTCATGCAATCAGTGTTGAAAGATGGAGAGTTGTAGCTAGAAAATATACACACTAGCCAAAATCTTGCAGATATGCTAACAAAAGTTGTAATGAGGGAGAAACTGAGAATATGCTCAATTTAAATTGGTCTTCAAGGATGACGATGAAGATGAGAAACAACTAGGTCTAAAGAGGAGTCATTTCCCAGTAAATGAAGTAGCAGTGGAGTTGCTACAATCATTCTCCAAGTGGGAGATTGTTAAGTATGGAGCATGATTTTTTAGAGATCTTTGTTTGAGCTGGATGTATACCCCAGGAAATTTTTACACCCCTCCAATCCCTCACGCGGGGGTTCGGGGGGGACGATCCCCCTTGACTGGGGGGTCCAAGGACCAGCGATCCCTCGAAGCTAAAAACAAATGTAAAATTGCCTCGTAAAAGTATAGTAATTTCTACTCAATCTGGACCATTCATTAGGTTGTTGATCTAACTATTGAACTTGTGTTTAGTTTAGGTTTTTTCCATAGAAGGAAACCCCTCTCTTCGTATGAGGGAATTCTATTTGAGGCTATGTAATAGATGTGTATTCTCTGAGTGAGAAATAGAGAGCTAAGACAATGAGAGAAAAGAAAGGATATTACAACAGATCTATTGTAGGTCGTGTCTCTTCATTTTGGAAGATAATAGAAAGGAAGGACTGGCCATTGGGGGTGGACGTAGCGCAAATTGGGTGAACCACGTATATCTATGTCTCTCTAGTTTTATGCTTTTTCTATGTTTATATTTCTGCAATATTCTATGTGTTCCATTTCTCTGTAATATATAATTTTCTAACAATACAAACAGATGATCATCATATATTTTACATCCGTAAATCTCCACCCATGATTACCAATACTTCAAGTATTGAGCATGCATGTGAAGGGTGTGGTATCCTTGTGAATGGAGATGAGGTGTAACCATGACAGTGGAGGATTTAGGAAGTAGTACCACCATGTTTAATGTGAGGAATACACTTTGAAAGGTGATAGCCTCCTTACCCTAAATACATAGTTAACACATTTAAGGTATGGTTGCACCATAACACGATGGTTATTAATGTTTAAGATATAACTATAGTTGTTAAAATAGGAATAGGAATAATGACCATAACACTTGAATACTTTAAAATTTTCCCTTAGCTAAGTAGGACATTGGAGGTTAATAAATTAATCATCAGTTCCCACATATCGCATAATTAAGAAGGGGAAGGGTCTTTACCAAGGTGCCACACTATTGAACCATGCATTATAAAATCAAACTAAATATAATGTAATGGATATGTCTGTAAAGGTAGACATAAGATTTATGTCATTATACATCATTTAAGAGTAGATTAGCAAAAAAAATATTGCTGTATTGAAGCGTTTTTTTTCTTAGTGCATGTAATGAAGGAACATATTACAATGTGTAATCTTAGGTGTATGACACTCAAATAGACATGACCATTCCTATTGCCAATGAATCATGCATACATTGGTCACCCAACATAGTGGGGTTACAAAATTGACTCAACATTACATCACATGCCAAAAATGATGGAATTACATGACTTGACTACAATATTCCATACATGATAGAATTTTACAATGATTTATAACATAGGTACTTACATGATCTTTACATCAAGAGACATATATGGAATTTATAACCAAGTTCAAAGACCTCAGTAAGACCATGACAGTCATCAATAATCATCATTCACCATATATGATTTGCACCATAATCATGTGTCTGCAGCAACATGAACAACAACATGCACATTTCATCATCAATTTGCAAGATAAGACAATGTAGCTTTAATATCATCAACCCATGACCAAGTATGCAACGTCAACAACATAAATGTTTTTATAGATATCTGCTATCAACTCATCCTTTTAGCCTCATCAAGGTCAACTTGCTCTTTCCCTTAGTAAGAATAGCCTCAATCTATTTTCATCAAATTAATATAGATATTTTGTAGCATAGAAACTCTCTACCTGAATGGTTCATCAGGCACAATACTTGCTAAGGTTGTGCAAATCAGGTAGAAAGCTAAGTGGTCTTGATTGTGGGGAAAACTCCATAGTTAAGCATGCTTGAGATAGAGGAAATTTGGGATGGGTGACCTCCCAGGAAGTCATGGTTACCTGGTTCAAGCCTCGGAAGTGATGATTGACGCTATGTGATTTATTTCAATAGTTTCAATCCAACTTCTTCATCCTTGTGAGCATCACCCGATGCAATGAGTGTTAATTTGGACTATTCAAAAATCATGAGAAATTAGTCAGTTATGACTACCTCTCATGGAAATAGTCATAGATGAATAACTTACTTAAAACAGTTGAATCCGAAAAATGATATCTAATATAATGCATTGCGAAAACCCCCAATAATTAATTCAAAATAGTGAAGGGAACTCTCTTCTTGAATGGTTCATGAGGCACAATACTTGCTAAGGTTTTGCAAATGGGGTATCAAGCTAAGTGGGCTTGATTGTGGGAAAAAATCCACAATTAAGCATGCTTGAGCTAGAGGCAATCTGGGATGGGTGACCTCTCGGGAAGTCCTAGTTACCGAGTGAAAGTCTTGGAAGTGATTGTAATTTATTTCACTAGTTTCAATCCCAATTCTTCATCCCTGTGAGCATCACCCAATGCAATGAGTGCTAAGTGGATTATTAAAAAATCATGAGAAATTAGTCAATTACGACTACCTCTTACAAAAATGGTCATAGATGAATGACTTGCTCAACGCAGTTGAATCATAAAAAATGATATCATTTCATGTATCAATTAAGATATGTGAGAACCAAGAATATCACTATAGGGAAAAGGAGAATCATTCCTCAACATCATCAATATGTGACTAATCATTCCACGTCTCTAAGTATCATTTTGCGGATGTAGCAGTAGCATATTAATAACCATGTCTTCAAGAAAACCTACAGTAACATCATTTTCTTGGCCCATTTTCTTCAGGCAAGAAGAACTATCACACCAATACCACTTCTTCAACATGAAACTTAAGTAATCATCCATAACATACTAGTCTATAATTCACTCATCAATGATATCCCATGACATAGAGATATTAGTATGTATCTAGCTTCTCATCAATGAGGAAAGTCATTAATAAAAAACTATTAGTTCACCATCATTTATCAAACTTTGTTAGTAACTCATCTCCTTGATAGCATCAAGAGATATAATCCTCAAGCAATATACCATATGCAGCATATGTGAGAACCAAGTACTATATACATCATCATCCATAATTGTACCATATGCAACTTATGCATATTTAAAGGCATACTAAGAGAAACATAAAATTAATGAGTGACACTCATCATCATTAAATAATGAGGTTGTATAATCAATATTTGTTTATCTCCTTGAAGTTATGAAGATCAACATGTAAGAAACATAACATATGTACCATATGTATCATCAAAATAATCTTCTATCATAATAAATATGTTCAATAACAACATAACACTTATGTGGCTCATTTGATGATTTTATCATAGGCAATATGTGACTGCAGCATAGCTTGACAAAACATATAGTCATTATTCAAAAACTTCAGCAACATCAATATATTTAGAAACATCATTAATATAAGCATCATTATGTAACAATAAATTCACAAGCAATCATAATGCCAACAATGCATTATTAGAAGCATAACAAGTGCTCCCCCTGAACTTCTGCCAAGTGTTTACTGTGAATTCTTATCAAATCAACTCATCCATCAGTAAGGTCATTAAAGAAACTTCATCAATTAGTAAATCCATTACATATTGTAGCAACTCAAACCATTATAATCCAATACCATTTTTGAGTAGCATCTACTGGTTGTAACCAACCAAAGTCAAACCCCGAAAGCCAAATAACAACTAATTGAAGCATACCATAACTTCTCCCTGGGACAGTCATACAGTTTCTTCATCATAGAGAAACATACGTGATTTTGTGGATTTGAACTCATGTATATGCGACAATCCTTCATAGGATACACATACATAAAGTAAAATGTTAAATTTTCATAACTAAAATCCCCCCTAAGCCTGTACTGTACCTATTAATCATGAATATTAAAACAACCATGGGAATCATCAACAACATATGTGTTTCTCCCCCTGATATCATACATCATTAATCCTAAGGACACGATAATCACCTTTTTCTCCTAGTGAGGTAATTACCTCACATCACTTCTCTAGTCACTATAAGAAGTATTCTTTTAAGAATAATTTTCTACAATAGAGATCAAATTCTTTTACTCTGGGTCTAAATCCTCCTCATGTATGTGAGAATTCATTTGTTTAAACATGTATAATTTGTCTAGATTAGAGTATCCTCTTGTTATGACCTTTTCAGTTTCTTCATCCATAACCTTGTACTTGGTTGATGTAAACACAATTGTATTTTATTTATCTGTCATTTGACCTACACTTAGAATATTATTCTTTATCCCTTGAACTAATAGAGAATCAACTTCTTCTCTATGTTTATTAATTATGGGCCTACCTTTTCCCATAACTTTTGCTAGAGAATTATTTCTACAAATAACCTTACCATATTGGTTTTCTTAGAGACACCATCTTACTCTTATCTCTAGTCATGTGACGAGAGCATCTGCTATCTATGTACCATTCATCTTCTTCTTCAAACGAGCATAGAGAAAGACCACACCTTATCTATCCATCTTTTATAGGTTTTCTGAAATTAATATTCTTATCTGATTATTTTCCATGTTGTCTGAGGTGACCCATATATTTGTTCTTGCATTCTTTTGCTACATGCCCAAACTTGTTACAAGTGTAACATCTTATATTTGCAGAGGAATCATAATATGCTTGTTTCATATTCCTTCTATTGCAATCAATAGCTTTCTAACCAAATATATTGTAAGCAGAACTTGAATACCTGGAAGCTGATGATCTTTTTGTGAATCAGTTTTTTCTTGTGATTGAAATCATCTACTTTTGTAATTGGCTAAAACGTTTCCATAATTATGACATATAAAGCACTCAACATTATTGATCAGTGGAGAGAATCGATTAACATTTCTATATTTAAGAGAAATGATTTTCTTTGAAGATTCACTTTGCCTAGTTTTTTTTATTAGGTTGACTTCTTGTCCCTTTGTTGATCATTTCATGTTTTTCTTTGTTAACCTTTAAATTCCATGCATCATCTTGTGAACTAGATTCCCCTTCAATAGTTTCATGAAAACCAAGACTACATTTGATGGTGGGAGACCTTTGACTACTTAGAATATTATCCAAAATCTTAGAACTATCTTGAAATCTCAAATGTTCATCTTTTTCTTCTAATTTACCTTTTAAAATGTTTAACTCAACCTCAATTCTTTGATATTGCTTTCCCTTTTCTAGATGTTGCTTCTTCGTATCTTCTTCAACCCTTCTTCTTTCTTCCCCTTCCTCTAATTTCAGAACCTCTTCCTTCAACCCATTTTCTTGTTCTTCAAATGCTTGAAGTAGTTCTTCATTCCGCTTATCTCATTTTTCAAGATCTTCTCTTAGAGAGATGATCTCAGTTTCAATATCTTCACAATATTGTTTATATTCCACAATAATATTTATTGATCTAATATGATACTCGTTATCATATTCCTACAACTTATTTTTAAGATTAAAAATATTTTTCAAATCAAGATCAAGTTTTGTTCTAAGATAACAAATTTCTCCTAATTTTCCTTCTTCTGAAGGTCATTTTGTTATCATGTTTATTTTTTGACACATTGTTAGGGACAATATTACCTGGTAGTTCCCATGATGACAAACCTTCCTTTGGCTTTTCTTCATGGATTTATTGTAGTTATCCCGCACTTGCTTTGAAATTTCATAATGCATAACCCTATTTAATGTTGAATTAGGTATGCTACTAGGGATGTCACTTAATGCCTTATTGTTCTTTTGCGCTTCCTCACCGGATGGAGGTATTTTGGTGTATCTAGTTCATAATAATTAGGAGACACCATGGTTCATTAGATTAGAGTTCATATTTTCTTTCCATTGCTGATAATTATCATTACTTAGCATAGGTATGCCTTCATTATCCATTATTTCTAACTTGCCTTGATCTTGTGCTTCTAGGGCCAAAATTTTTGAATTTATCTCCTCTTTAGAGTGCTTACTTTGACTTTTACCCATGAGTCAAATTTTAGTTGTTTCATTGTCATCATCATTATCATTATTTTATAGCCAAGGAAATAGACCACAGTTAGAACAAAAACCAATACATGATAATTATTTGTTACCATATTCTTCATTCTTTATCAATAGAAAGTGGGATGCTCGCAAACTTCAATATTTTCTGACATTTGTGACCATTACTGCATCTTGTATATCACTATCACAATTTTCTACATCTCTCCTTAAAGCTATCTTCTTATTTCCCATCATCTTGACAAATATCTTCAAGTGATCAAGCTTCGTCTAAATGACCAACTCCAAAACCAATTATTGGGAAAAATACTCTTTAACTTTTCCTTATTATTCATATTTTTATATGAGACTATAATGAATTAAACATGTGTATGTACACAACTTTTATACAGAAAACTAGCATATATCCAGTTAACTAACTTTTCAGTTAATCGATCATATGTTTAACTTTAACCAGTGTATCTGTATTTCATTAGGCATTAACTAAATAGTAACCATGTGCAGTAAGAATAGGAATAAACAATAACACATAAGATAGACATCAAGACACATGAACACTAGGATTTTTAGGTGGAAACCCTCTATCACCCTCCTCCCACATCTACGCAAGAAATTGGCCAGTCATGGTAAACATGTGACGAGACGTCACTTTATATGATTAGACTTCTTAAGACATGGTAAGGAAGTAGAAACAATGGAAACACACCATACATACATTCAATGTCAGCTACAAGACCCTCAAGAACCAATCCAATACTTTAGACAACTTGCCCTTGGGTCACACTAAACTTTTGGACAACTTAAGCCTTAGTCGCTCTCATTCTATAGGCATGATAGTGACCAGAAACCCAAAGTCGCTCTCACAGGCTTGCCTTCTAGTGACTAGGGACCAACATTTGTCAGTGCTATGCCAATGACCCTGAGATTTGAGGCACTTTTTCAGACCTGGAGCCCAGGCCACAACCTAGAATTGAACCATGTCTTCAGATGAGTAAAATAAAATGGAAATGATAGTACTAAGGAAACTAATTGTTCAAGATCTTGACTAGACCCATACTAGCCATGACATGAATTTGTCAAACATATAACGAATATGTAATCTATAGGTGCAATTAATAGTTCTAAGCATAGGGGTCTCATACTTAGCTGAGAATTGCTAAGAACCATTGATGCCTCAACACATCAACTCCCATTCCATCCATTAGGTCATATATACATTGATCATTTAATTATCCATAAAAGAATGGTGAAATCCATAGATGGGTCCTACCATAAAACACATAAATAAGCAACATAATAGCAGCAAAAATACTCATGAAAGTATAGCTATATAGACCACATATAATCCATCAATATGGTCATAGAAGTACAAAGGACAAATAAATATTCATTAATGATGCAAAATCCAAACCCGGGATGGGACTTTCTTGTTCCACCCAACCATAGAATGGCTAAGTCAAATCTCTCTTTAGTTATTCACCTCCATGCCGTATTCCAAGCATGAATGTGGGATCTCATAGAAAAATCAATCAAAACTCATCCAGGGCTTACATAGGCCATCAACATCAACCCATCAAACAAATGATTCCACCTCGCAGTGAGACATCACCAAAACCATTATTAGATCGGTCTCTATCCCAACCATCTAGGGTCCTAGAGAATTTTTCCAACCGAGGATGTAAGACTAGTAACTAAACCCACAACATCTACTGAGCTCCAGAGCATTTGTCCAACTGAGGCTACGAGATTGGTAAGTCAACCCACCAAGAGATCTAGAGCATTATTCTAGTGAAGGCTACGAGACTAGTAACTTAACCCAAGATGTTATAGGGCTCTAGAGTAATTTTCCAACAAAGGCTATGGGACTAGTAACTCGACTCAAGCTAACGAAACATGAGAACCAACAAAAAAGACAACAATTAAATGAACCCACAATCACCAAGGCTATCCGGGAAATGGAAAGGCTAGGAAATCAACTTGTCAATCTCAGCCATCCTCCATGCCAATGACAGAACACAAACAACAGACCACATGCATATTCCATGCATGCTAAAATTGCTGAAGGAAACATACATGAGACTCGGTACCTGCAAGAAAATATGATGTAGCTGTTGATTTTGATGCCCTCTTGCACTTTCCTACTCTTCCTTTTCCTTCTTGCTCCAAGAATCCAAGTATGCGACACCTTCAAAGAGTGCTACAAGAAAACTATAAGTCTCTAAGAGTATGTTACGAAACCAACTCACAAAAAGATAGAAAAGATAGATGAACACCTTAGAAATGAGTCTCTTCGAGGGGGAAACCTCCTTTACATTACACAAATGAACAATTATTAGATGATTCAAATGAAAAAAACATATTTATGTATATATGAGTCTACAGGGTCACAATATAACCAAGTTGACCTAACAATAGTAATATAAAGGCACAAAAATAACAATAGAGGGATTCTATGGGGCACAATAATAATAATATGGGGAAAATAGGGGCAAAATAATAACAATAAGGGATACAATGACAATAGATATGGGGGGATCACTAATATTATAGCGACCTAACATGACCCTCTCCTTCAAAAACGTATTGTCCTCAACACTTGAGTAGTTGTAGATGTTTTTGTATAAAATTCTCATCCTCCCATGTGGAATCTTCAATAGGTAAGTTCTTCCACTTGATGAGATACTCTCAAATTGATCTATGTCATCACTATCGAGTTCTTGTTTCTTTGACTACTTTAGGTTAAAATATGATTTTTCCTTCCTCATCAAGCTCTGTCAATATTGTATGAATTGGAAGCTTGTCACCTATAACCTTATTTAAGCATGAAATGTGGCAAACTGGGTGCACTCGAGAAGTTGTAGGAGGCTCCAATTTGTATGCCATAGTACCTATCTTTTGCAACAACTTTTATGCACCATAATACTTTGGTGATAATTTGTTATCCCTTTTAGCTTGCTTGAGGCACATTTGTTTATATGGTTGTAGCTGTAGGAATACCCAATCACCTATATCAAAACTTCTTCCACTGCAATGTTGATCTTCCTACTATTTCATTCTATTTTGTGACAAGGTGAGGTTATCCTTTAAGTGTTGGAGAACTTGTTTCTGATGCTTGATGTGATCTTCCATTGCTTGAACCTTATAATTTTCTCTTAAATATGATGTGATGGATGGTGGATGATATCCATAAAGTGCCATAAATGGGGTCATTTTTGCTGCAGTATGGAAGGAAGTGTTATACAACCATTCAGCCAGGGGCAACCATTTGACCCATTATGTCTATTGATTAGATACAAAGCAATGAATATATCATTCCAAACATTTGTTTACTATCTCGGCTTGCCCATCACATTCAAGATGATAAGATGAGCTACGAGCTAACTGAGTACCAAGAAAATAAAATAATTATCTCCGAAAATTTCTAGTGAAAATGGGATCTTTGTTGCTTACAATAATCTTTGGGTTTCCATGTAGCCTCTGAATTGTTTCCATAAATGCAGTAGAAACTATAGTCCCTTTAAATGGATGAGATAATGCAGAAAAGTGTGCATACTTGGTAAGTATATCCACTACCACCATGATAACACTCTTTCCTTCGAGCTTGGGTAAACCTATGATAAAATCCATTAAAACCTCCTCCTGACATTGGCTTGGAATGGATAAAGGTTGTAATAGTCCTAGAGTCTTAATTATTTCATCTTTGTTTTGTTGGAAAACCAAACCTTCCACCACAAACTTTTGAATATCCGATTTAAGGGCATCCCAAAATAAAAAATCCTTCTTAACCCTGTGGTAGGCTTTTAGAAATCCTGAGTTCCCTCCTAAGGGAGAGGTGTGCAATTCCCTAGGAATCTGTTGTTTGAGTTGGGAATTATTACATAGGTATACCCAATCCTTGTACCATAATGAATAATTTTTCCAAATAAATATATCAGATATACTAAGATCTTGTTGTATCTTTTGAACGAGTGCCCACACTTCCTCATCATTCTTTCATTCATCCCTTGCTTCATTTATCCAATTTGGTTGGATAATAGAAATAGCACAAAGAAATTCTTCCACATCATCATCCTTTCTTGAGAGTGTATCTGCCATAACATTTTTCTTCCCTTTTTTCTAGATGATTTCAAAGTCATAACCCAACATCTTTGTGACCCATTTTTTCTTCTCTTCTAAAGATAATCTTTGTTCTAAAAAGTATTTAAGACTACCATGATATGTTTTTACCTTGAAGTTACTTTGCATTAGGTAGGGTCACCATTTCTTAAGTGCATGTAGCATTGCCAACATTTCCTTCTCATAAATAGCTTTGTGTAAATACTTTCCTTTGATTGGAGAATTTTCGAAAGTAGTGGGTCTTTCTTCTTGCATTAAAACAACATCGATTCCATTTCCTGAGGCATCACATTCCACAATAAATGTTTTTCTGAAGTCTAGTGTAGCTAAGACTGGTTCTAAGCACATTGCCTCTTTAAGATGTTCAAATGCCTTCGTTGCTTCTGGAGTCCATGAAAATGCATCTTTCTTCAATAATGTTGTTAGAGGTGCTGCTATTCTCCCATAATTCTTAACAAAATTGCGATAATACCTTGTCGACTCGTGAAATCCTCATAGATGCTTTATGGATGTGGGAATTTTCCATTCCTTAATGGTTTTAATTTTGCTACGGTCTACTTTAACACCTTCATGAGATACAATATGACCCAGATATTCCACCTCTTTTACTCCAAAGAAACATTTGGAGATTTTTTCATATAATTATTTCTCCTCCAACAGTTTGAGCACCATGTCAACATGTTGGACTTGATCCTTCCAAGACTTGTTGTAGATTAGTATATCATCAAAAAATACTAACAAAAATTTTCTAACGAAGGGTTTGAAAATGGAATTTATCAAACCTTGAAATGTAGAAGGTGCATTAGTAAGGCCAAAAGGCATGACCAAAAATTGATAATGACCCTCATGAGGTCTAAATGTTGTTTCTGGAATGTCTTCAGTCTTCATTCTGATTTGATGATATCTTGATCAAAGATCCAAGTTGGTGAAGTAAATTGATCCATGCAATTTATCCAATAATTCATCAATGACATGAATGGGAAATTTATCTTTAATAGTGAGCTTGTTGAGCTCCCTATAATTTGGACAAATGCACCATGATCCATCTTTCTTGTGAACTAATACTATTGGAGTAGAGGAAGAACTTTGACTAGGTTGAATTATACCAACCTCTAGCATTTCTGCAACCATGCATTCAATTTCACTCTTTTGTGCATAGGGATATCTATACAGCCTGATGTTTGGAGGAACACTTCCTGGAATCAAATTAATAGCATGATCATGATCACGAATAGGTGGGAGACCTTTGGGAGTCTCAAATATCTATGAATGATTTTCCAAGACTTTTTGGAGATCTAGAGAAATAGATGATTTTGATGTGGGAACCTCTAGCGAACATAATTGTGCAATTACAACTCGTTGTTCCTTCTTTAGAAGCTTTGTCATACCCTTAGATCTGATTGTGTTTCCCGGTTTCCCTGCAATACCCCTTAATTCAACTTCCTTTACTTTTGCAAATAATTCCATGAAAATTTCTTGAAAATTAAAAGCTATTGTACCCAAGGATTGTCGCCATTGGACTCCTAGTACAACATCAACACCACCCATTGGAATGGAAAGCATTGGGCTATTCAATACATATTATCCCATGGACAACTTGATATTATGGCACTCTCCAGAGCAATTTATGGTTCCTCCACTTGAAACCATCACTTGACACTCTGGTGCTGGATATAGGAAGCAATTCAATTCCTTTGCTATCTTACAATGAATAAAATTATGGGTACTTTCTCGAATCAATCCACACTATTACCTTTTCCTTCTTGATATGTCTTCTATATTGATAGTTTGAGGAGTTGGTAATTCCAGCCAATGCATTACAAAGACATGCTCATATTCATTTCTTCTTTATCTAGGGTTTTTTCTGAGTATATCCTCTTCTTTTGACATTTCGTCTTCCTTTTATTCCTCCTCTTCACAATCTATGTAGAATAATTTCTTCTCATCACACTTATGACCTTTAGTGTATTTGCTATCACAACTATAACAAAGCCCTTTTGCTCTTTTTTCTTCCAATTTTTGTGGTGTCAACCCTGTAGGTTGTGGGAGGCTAGGGGCAGCAACACTTCCATCTTTATAGTTGTGAGTGGTAGGCTTCCTGGTTGTCGTAAATTTTGGTTTCCATTTGTCTTGCTAACCTGAATGCCTTCTCCAATGAATTAGGTTCCCAAAGGCGAACCTCATGTTGGATATTATCCTTTAAGGTCCCTATGAAAACATCAATCCTATGCTCCTCTGGAATATCTTTTACCCTTATGTTCAATTTTTGGAAGTCCTCAATGTGCTCCATCATTGAACCCTTTTGTTTGAGATTTATCAATTGGCTAAAAAAGCTATTGTTTTTTGTATCCTCATAATGTGCTATCATTGCTTCCATAAAAATTGCTGAAGTGACAATTTGTTTATGAGACTAGAGCCATCGATACCATACAAACTGATTTGGTTCCAAATATAAAGTTGCAATACGTACCTTTTGTGTGTTTTTCACATTATGGAGATCAAAAAATTGCTCCATCTATAGTATCCATGTTTCGGGATCCTTGCCATCGAACTTCCTCATATCGATTTTTGGAACATGGCGGGTCTTCAATCCAACATTAGAGTCTATGAAATCATGATTACAACTAATTTTGTTCTCATCATGAGTTTCCTTTACTACACTGTCACCATTAGTGACCATTTCTTGTAGCAACTTATTCAAATTTATCTTCTATTCTTCCATCTCATCGTCCATGCCATTCATCTTAGTGTCCATGCCATCCATGTTAGCTTCCACACTGTCCATCTTAGCTTCCAAGTCATTCATTTTAGTTTCCATGCCTTTCTTTAAACCATCCATCTTAGCTTCTACGTCTTTCTTTAAACCATCCATCTTATTTTCTGTTACCTTTTGTGCAAGTGAAATTTGTTGCACTTGGTTTCATAATATTGATATATCATGTTGCATTTCTTCCTCTTCTTCATGAGTCATGCTACAGCTTTCAGGTTGCTTACTAGGCCTTACCATTTTCTTTCTTTGGGGCATCAATTACCGATAATAATGCTTCACTATTCCCTTTGAATTCCTTCAAACTAACTTTTCAAACCAAGCTTATGAAACAATTTAAAAAATAAACACCTCTTTTCACTTGTAGGAGCTGGATATTGAATTTGATGTACCTCTGTAATTTTGGATCTTCCACTTCTAAAATTGTGACCTGTAGTAGCCCTCTATGTTCTCTTTCCAGTGCCACCAGTTTGATCAAAATTGGATTCTTGAAGAAAGTGTTATGTACAATCTCCCAAGATGGCCTGATTATGTAGCTTTTCAGAAGAGCAAACTTGTATGAAGCGCCACGTGTCACTGTTTTGACCTATGGATCTGAAAAATATACACATGAAACTATAGCCCATCCTCTTTCTGAAACTTCTTACGAAACTTCAATCTGATGCTCAGAGCAAACGTTATGATGATTTTCCCAAAGTAACCTGTTTGGAATGTAATTCGGGGGTTTGTAAAAAGCCTACATTCCTCAGGTTATATCGCTGAAAATAAAGCGAGATAGGATCTGAAATTTGGATCTGAGGTCTAGACCAATTTCGTCTCAAATAGGTTTTTTTTTTAGATTCTAAAACTTTGTAGAAAAATAGTTATAGAGAAAATTCCACAATGGCCTATTTTAGAGGAAATTCTAGAGCTTGCAAAAACCCTAACTTACTCAGATAATATCTCTGAAAATTTAATGCAAAAAGATCTGAAATTTGGATGCGAGGTTCAAATCGGTTCTTTATCAAATGGGTTTTTTTTGTAGCTTCCGAAACTCTGTAGAAAAAACTTTATAGCGAAAATTCCATGATCACCTATTTGGAGCAGCGAAACCCTAGAATCCAAAGCTCTGATACCAAATGTTATAAAACAAACTCACAAAAAGGCAGAAAAGATAGACGAACGCCTTAGATATAAGCCTCTTCAAGGGGGAAACCTCCTTTACATTACACAAATGAACAATTTTTAGATGATTCAAATGACAAAATCTCCTTTCTATATATAGGAGTCTACGGGGTCACAATATAACCAAGCCAACCTAACAATAATAATATAAAGACACAAAAATAACAATAGAAGGATTCTATGGGGCACAATAATAATAATATGGGGACAATAGGGACACAATAATAAAAATAAGGGATACAACGGTAATATTAGTGGGGGGATCACTAATATTATAGTACCTAATAGAGTATGAGAGGGAGAATAGTGAGAGAGAGCTCTAACACTAAACTGACAAAAGGTTACCAACTAATCCTCAGAAGCCTTTTTATGAATGAGGCCTCTATTTTCTACATTTTCCATTACTTTCCTTCATTTCCATCCTCACATGCAACTTTTGACCTCTCACATCCATTTCTAGCTGAACTAACCATGCAATTGTAAATTTTATCATTTTCATATTTCATTTTTCTATAATTCAAGGGCTACTATAACTTAGACTAGCCACTACATCTATCAAAATAGAAACAGAGTGTTTAAGATGTTACCTTTAACTTCCAACATAGTAGCTTGATGTTTAGCTTGTCAATTCTCTAAGGCTGTGATGATCCTCGATATATTCCTCGCAACATCATTAATAGTGGTGGCCTCATCAACTATCTAGATGTTTTGAATGGACCAAGGATTGTGTGGGCAGTCCCTTAGCATATGTGGCTCTTTGCATCCTCAACATCTTAATGATTCTTTGGTAGTACCATTTCTCTTGTTGCTTTTTTTGTCACTTTTGAACTGATATAAGATTGAGCTTGCAAGGATACTTCTCCTTGAACCCCATTCCTTCTTTGATGATCTCTACAAAAATTCTTCACATAGGATGGTTTCTGTTTTTTCATGCCCCCACCAAACCTGCTATCTATTTTTGTCCTACGCCTCTTGCCACCTTCATTTTAGTTTTGAATTTCTCATAACATATCCTGGCCTTCTTGACCGCCTCATCCATGGTATTTGGTTTATCAAACCCCATTCACTCCTTATAGAAGACTGGAAAACAATTCAAAAAGTGTTGGATTTTGGTTTTTTTCTCCTTCAAATATGGAAATCACCTCAAATAGTTGGTGAACATATTTACAAATTAATCCATGTTCATTTTCCCCAACTTAAAATCATGGAACTCTTTAGCCCTGTCATCGTAATATTATTCACTAAAAAATTGTGACTTGAATTGCTTCTGGAATTCCCCCCCATGAAATTGTCTTTTCCTCTAACATTTGAACTCTCTTCCTCTCCTCCCACCATAGTGTAGCCTGTCACTGCAATTTCTAAATTTCCAATCATGCGTTCAGGTTACTTTCATATTCATAAACTTGAAAGTACATAATCATGTTCTGTAGCCATGCTTCCGTATCCTTCTCTTTCTCTCCATCAAACACTAGCGATTTGATATTTCTAAATCCGCTTTGTAAATCTCCTTTGATTCAATTCTTATGCACTTTTGGTGACTCAGGATCGGATTCTCCTCTAGTTCCAGACTTTTCAGAGTCTATATTTTTCATGCCTTCAAGGTCCACACTCTTATGGCTATACTTCTTTGTCCAGTCTCTAATTAACTTCTCCTATTCTTAAATGGCTTGCAAAAGCCTCTCATTATTGCTACAAATTTGGGCCGAATCCAATTGCAGGGTCTTTACCATTTCCACCAACTGGGAGCATATGGTGGAACATTCTTCTTCCCTCAGTTCCACATAAAATTCTTCTCCTCATGTGTTAGTTGGTGTAGGTTCCTCCATTGTTGCTTAGAATTCCAATTTCCTACAAAAAAGCCTAAAATACATAAGAAGAATCATGTCTCTAGTCTTTTTTTGTGCACACAATTTCTACTGTTAATGCTCCTATTCAGGCTTTAGAGTAGAACTCTAGCTCTAATATCATTTGTAATGAGCCTCTAAAATATACCCCAAATTTTTTTTTTTCATCACCCACTGTTATATAGTATCACATGCATGTATTATGTACATTTTTATAAGTGGTTGATGCAAATTATCACAATTGTATAGAAATTTAAATGGATACCTTTGTGTATTTCCTTTTCCTTTCTAGCTATCATTCCACCTACACCTACTACTATATAGCCAATGAAATGGATACCTCTTGTATTTCCTTTTTCCTTCTAGCTACCATTATACCTATACCTATACATTCTAAAAATGTCAAACCCCATTCCATCATTAATGATTACATCCTTTTACTATGTGGTCCTAACTACCTCCCCTCTTAGACTCAACCCATCGACACCATCATTGGTGTTAGGTCCATACACTACTAGTCTAACCCATTATTGTTATTACTGAAACCCCATTATTATATTTTTGTTCTCATGTAGTCCCCATATTGTTATTGCTATGCCCCATAAAATCCCACTATTGTTATTGTTGTGCCCTTACATTATTATTGTTATGTCAGCTATGATTACATTATGACCCCTTAGACTCCTATATATAGAAATGAGGTATTTTCATTTGTATCATTCAAGAAATGTTCATTTTTGTAATTTAAATGAGGTTTCCTCCTTGAAGAGGCTGATTTCTAAGGTGTTGATCTATTTTTTCTATCTTTTTGTGAGCTAGTTTCATAACATTTAGTATTAGAGCTTTGGATTCTAGGGTTTTGTTATTCCAAACAGGTCATCGTGGAATGTTCACTATAAAATTTTCTATATGAAGTTTCAGAAGCTAAGAAACAAACCCATTTGATCCAAGATTGTTATGAGCCACAAATCCAAATTTCAAATCTTTTCTCACTACAGTTTCGAAGATATGGTCTATGGAAGTTAGGGTTTTTCAAAGATAAAAGTTCCATCTAAAACAGGTTATCATGTAATTTTCGCTATAATTTTTTTTCCACGAAGGTTTAGATTCTGAAATTGAAACCCATTTGTGTTGAAGGCTTGATGAAGCTTGGGACTAAATTTCAGATCTTGCTTCACTACAGTTTGATATATATGGTCCAAGACATTTAGGGTTTCTACTGGCTCCTGAATTACATCCCAAACCGGTGGCTTTGGTACAATTGTGATAAATCTCTCTTTGAGTATCTGATTCAAATTTCATAAAACTTGAAAGAAAGTAGACTGACTATAGTTTGTTGGGTATCATTTTTAGAACCTAAGGTCAAAACTATAACATGTAGCACGTCGTACAAGTTCACTCCACAGAACTAGTCTATAATTTAGCAACCGCAGTAGATTGGGAAAAACTCTTTCTTTGAGAATCCAATTGAAATCTAACTTACAGGTTAGAGAAAGGACTTATAGGGTTATTCAATGCTGAAACTTCAGAAATTAAAGATCTGAAATTACAGAGTTACAGTAGTTTAAAGATTGAGCTCCTAAAATGAAGAAAACGTGATATGAGGAAGTTTGGTGGCAAGGATTCAGTAAATTGGATACTATAGATGGACCAATATTTTGATCTACATGAGGTGAAACTATTACAAAAGGTAGGTATTACATCTTTATGTTTGGAACCAAATCAATTTCTATGGTATAAAGGGTTTTGTTCTCGTAAACCATTTGTCACGTGGTCAATTTTCGTATAGGAAATGATATCACATTATGCGGATACAAAGAGGAACGCATTCTTTAGCCAATTGATAAATATCAAACAAAAGTGTTCAATGGAAAAGCACATTAAGAACTTCCAAAAATTGAATATAAGGGTAAATGATATTCCAGAGAAGCAGAATATTGATTTCTTCATAGGGACTTTAAATGATAACATTCAACATGAGGTTCGTATTTGGGAACCTAATTCATTAGAGAAGGCATTCAGGCTGGAAAGAAAAATTGAAAGAAAAATTATGGCAACAAGATATCCTATCACTCACAATTATAAATATGGAAGTGTTGTTTCTCCTAGCCTTGCACAACCTATAAGGTTGACACCACAACAATTGGAAGAAAAAGGAGATAACGGGATTTGTTACAGTTGTGATAGAAAATACACTAAAGGTCATAAGTGTGTTAAGAAGAAATGATTTTACATTTATTTTGAAGAGGAGGAAGAAAATGATAAAAAATTTCGAAAGAAGAGGATATACATCAGGAACCAACCCTAGAGAAAGAAGAAATGAATCTGACCATATCTTGTACTGCATTGGTAGGAATTACCTCCCCTCAAAATCTCAAGATAGAAAGACATATCAAAGAAGAAGAGGGTTCAATCAGTGAAATATCATGAATAATAGGATAAAAAAATGTCAAAAGGAAAGGATATTCACCAAGAACCAACCCAGAGAAAGAAGAAATGAGTCTGGCCATATCTTGTAACACATTGGTAGGAATTACCACTCAAACTCTCAAGATAGAAGGACATATAAAGAAGATAAAGGTTCAAGTAGTGAAAGATCACATCGAGCATCAACAAAAAGTTCTCCAAATTTTAAAGGATAATCCCACTTTGACGTAGAATCGAATGAAACAACAGGCAGATTAATATCGCAACAAAAGAATTTTTGATGTAGGTGACTAGGTATTTCTATGACTACAACCATATAAACAAATGTCCCTCAAGCAAGCTAAGAAGGTTAATAAATTATCACCAAAGTATTATGTTCCATACAAGGCATACAAACTGGAGTTTCCTACATCTTCCCAAGTTCCCCCACTTTTCCATGTTTCATGCTTAAAGAAGTTTATAAGTGACAAGCTCAAGTTCAAACAATATCGTCGAAACTTGACAAGGAAGGAAAAATCATATTGGAACTTGAAGCAGTAACAAAAATAAGAAACTGAAAGCTATGAATAGATCAATTTCAGAGTATATCATCAAGTGGAAAGATTTACGCACTAAAGATTCCATATGAAAGGAAGAGGATTTTATACAGAAGCATCTAGAATGACTCAAGCATTGAGGACAACACTTTCTGAAGGAGAGGGGCATGTTATGGCCCTATACTACTAGTGTAACCCATTATTGTTATTAGCAAAACCCCCTTACTATATTGTTGTGCCCATGTAGTCCTCATATTTTTATTATTATGCCCCATTGAAGCCCACTATTGTTATTGTTGTGCCCTTACATTATTATTGTTATGTCAGCTCTGATTATATTATGACCCCTTAAAATCCTATATAGAGTAAGGAGGTACTTTCATTCGTATCATCCAAGAATTGTTCATTTGTGTAATGTAAAGGAGGTTTCCCCCTCAAAGAGGCTGATTTCTAAGGTGTTGATACTTATTTTCTATATTTTTGTGCGCTGGTTTCATAACACTTGGCCATTAACACTCTGCCCTATTCAGTTTTGCATTTCTAGGTGATGTCCATTATGAATGTAGACCTGTTCTTTTCATTTGGTGAGTTGGCACTTCATGCTCTTCCTTCCACCAGCTGGCTTGAGTTTGATTGTCCATTGTACCTACTCACATGTCAACTAAAAGCTTGGCAGTGTTGTACATATAGACTCATGCGAAGCTCATAGATGGGCACATTTCTTAAGGTTTATAGTTTCAAGGATATTTCAATGGTTGAGATCCACTCACTCTAGATCTATGACCATAGTTCTTAAATCCAAACAATAAATGTATTTGGGTACCCACCTTCACAATTTTCACACCATTCTCAGTCTTTCTGGAGAGGTTTGACAAAGTGAGGGTTTGATCCTCCTGTTGGAGGTCTAACTCCCTGATGATGTTTTCCATTGGTGCCACCGTAAGGACTCCATTCACCTCTACTACCAGAGCATAACATGACCTCCTCTTTGGTGTTAGCAGACACTCTTACTCCACTATCTTACGATGGAGGGTTTTCATATAAAAATATGATAGAATTTTTTTGTATTGGTCTTCATTCTTATACCCTTCATAATCAGGTAACTGTTCTCCACTTCAATTATCTGTTAATTTTTCTATATTACTCTTGCTAGTTTCTAGATTTTGTAAAGGCATTTGATTTTTTCCACCAATTTGACAGTTTCTTATTTTTTCATGCAGGGGAAAGTCTAGAGGATTGCAGGATTCATCATTTTCTTCGACATGGAGGATACCCGTTAGCGCCTAGGTAAACTTAACTCAAGGTTTCTTGCACGTGTTTCTAGGTTTTAGTGTTGAGATTTCCTCGATATCTGCCTCAGTTCAGTTTGTTCTATCCTCTCTTCAGGAGGGTGGATTATACCTTGGTTCCTTATGCTACTTCAAATAAAATTGTTTCATAGTTTTTGTTCCCTTCACAATTTTTCTTTCTCATTCAAGTTTTCATGGTTTATCTTTAGGTAAGAGGGATTTATATTACTACTCCAAGTAAGCTCAATGGAGAAGATTTGTTTGCACGTTCTCGATGAAAATGGGGCACACCACTTTTAACATTTATCTTCTTGTTCTCAGTTGGTGATCTCTTGGCTTCCACTTCTACCATTTCATGGGATTTTTGGGTTGAAAACATCACCCTTATTGCCTCTGATCTGCTAGAACTAGACAAATTTATACCGCAGATTTACTTTATTTCCTAGAGATATATCTACAACAGCCCTTGCACTTTCAGTTGGATATTTGTGCCTCCAAGTTGTTAGTCGACCCGTGCTTGGTCGAAGGCCTGAGGCATGCTGGAGTAATGTCTACATGTGGTTTATATTCTTCGTGCGTGAACTGAGTTTGATTTACATTCATAGTCTCTAACTATCTTAGTTTTCTGGGAACCTAGTATAATGTCTTTTGTTCCCTTTTGCCTTCTTACTAGTTGTGTCATCCATATTTTCCTTTGTTGAACTTTGTCTAGAATGGAAAACTCTATGTACATAACTATGAATTATTGATTGACTTTTGTTATTTCTTTATTGATTTAATCATATGTGTGTGGGACTATTCAATTGTGGTTTAGAATTTTATACATTTTGTAATGCACATCTTGTCAATTTTCTCTGTATTATTATTGAATTATGATCTCTCAGAAATATTGAATGAAATTTGTGCTGTTGAAATTTAGGCCTCATGGCATTGTACTGGATTTAAATATTCCTTGGTTTCCCTTATCTCAACTAAGGTCACCGGTTTCAGTAGTGCGTTTTTTAATCTAGTCATGTACTGTTCATAACCACCAACTATTTTTCATGATTGTATTTCCTTCTACTGTGTATTTTGTTCAATAATAATTGATTGCACTGTATATGTTTGTTCCTCCTAACCAAGTTTGTATCAATAATGTTTTAAGAAAATTCCATCATTTGGATGCATAGTTTTCTTACGTGAGGTGCAGACTAGGTTCCACCCAATTATTTTGTATGTATGCATCTACAACAGATAGTATGGATTTTCCTAAAAATACTCAATTTTGCATGTACCCTGTGTTTATTTATTATTTCTAATGGATATATGCAACTACTCGTTGGTCTTAGATTTGTTGTTGCCTATATGGTCGCATGAATCCCTTGAATCCTTCAAATGAAACACATGTTTTCTTTCGACACATAGCCCTACTTAGTTCATTCAACCAGTATTGCCATGAATTTATTCGGGTTTGCACTATAATACAAGTACTTGAAATCATGCTTTCGTAATAGTAAGAATATTCACTTACTCATTCACTTCAATACCTTTTCTTATATCTAACATGTATGAATTTCTATAAAACAATTTCTAATATATTGATTGCCCACGAATTTCTTGCATCATGCATACAAAAAATTTATGATTAACATGCATCATGCATACAAAACATTTATGGTTAACTTGCATCATGCATACATATAATTAATGGTTAGCTAAAGACATAAGTCCTTATTAATTAACTAACCCACCTACTGCATATTATTATCCATATATAAAGAAATATAGTAATAGCTTCGTCATAGATTCTATAATATTTTTCGCACAGTTTTGAACCTATGCATTCTAAGACCAGAATGTAACCATAATCAACCATAATTTTATCCATGCATTTACTATGCCATAACTATATCATTATGAATATTATCAATATTTTCAATGGGTATAGGATCCTTTGACTAGTATTGCCACAGAAGAAATCTATGGCTTGCAACACCAAACCTCCCAACCTTCAGTGACCTCTGATTCCCCCTGAGCTATAATAACCTGCCAGGCCTTAGTCCTCTCTACTGAGCCTTGATAATGTTTAACATTATCCACTCACAAATTTTTCCTTGGCAACATCCCACCTTTTCCTTGGGAATTATTTCACCTTAGCCTAGGCTTTTCAATTATTTTTCCTAAAAGAAAAATCCTTCTTTTCTCCTTTCAACACTTTTTTTATCCTCAGTCTTTATCTCCCACTGATATACTACATATACATACATACATATATATATATATATATATATATATATATATATATATATATATATATATATTATATATATATATTAATTTAGGAAAATCAATGTCTTCTTCTCAGATTCTGGAAAGTTTCATCTACTCCCGTGTTAGCCAATATGATTTCAATAAATAAAACTACCAACTTCAGTTATTAATTTAAACATTTTCTCACAATTATAATAAGTTTGTTCCATCCTAGTAAAATCACTTGTAATGGTTACCATCCAACAACTAATTATTTTTATTACAATGAGGGGTGTTACATTTTTAGGATGAATGTGAAAATTAATATAATAATTTTTTGAAGTGTGAACATGGAATAGGATAGTTGTTAATTTTATTATCTAAATCTTTCATAAAAAAAATGGTCGCTGGAAACAATTTTACAGTGACTATTTTTGTAGGATTTTGTGCAAGTGAGAGTAATATTTATTTTTTAATTTTATTATTTGTTAATTTATATATATATATATATATATATATATATATATATATATATATATATATATATATATATATATATATATATATATATATATATATATATATATATATAGTTTTGAGTTGTAAGTATTCATGGGTGCATTCTTGTGCTTCAATGACAATAGAAAACAACTACTTATGCCCAATATATGTGATTCCATTGTTTTACATGTATCTTTTTGAAGAATAACATTCTTCTAAATTGGTAAAGTAGTTGCTTTTCTTGTGACATTCATTAGATAATTCTCATGATTGTAGCACTGCCTTAATAATTGAGATTGGGGATTTCTAGTTGATTAATTTAGAAATGTTGTTGGGCCAATATATTTTGTGATTCCATTTCATAAACATATCATACTCATTAGATTTACTGATGAAGAGAGACATATTCTTCCCTAGAGTTACCTTGTTAGAGGTAGGTTAATACTCATACACTTACATTCCATTTTTGTAAAATAAGTATGATACTATGATATCAAGAGTCAATAAATGAAGCTTATTTGGAATAATCTAGGAAATTAAATAGGTTGATATAGCTTAAAGTTCACACATGGAATTAGGGTAGAATTTATTTCCACTCTTACTTAGAGATCATGTATAAGCATGTAAAGTGAACATGTTATCATCATTTAAACTTTAGAGGAAATGTGTTTTGGAATTGGTTTTAAGGGAAAGCTATCCCTCACTTCTTATGTGATATTCTTATATTGAAATATATGAAGGAACCCAATCTTCATGATAACCAAGTTACTCATACTATAAGTTAAAAAAATAAAAAAGATAAAATTGAGTATTAATGAGTAATGTGACCTCTACATCTCTATATTATTGATGGTTTGTAAGGTAGAACCTTCCAAACAAGAACAACGAAGTGTATTATTTGATTGCTTCAACAGTAAATGAAGAGGTGAGTTGTCACATTGCACCAATTACCAATGCTTTTAATGCTTTAACGAAGTTCAAATAATTATATGATTCACACTTAGAGCTTGAGTTAGTCTAGCTAATGATCAAACTCCTAAATGCAGAATTGAAAGATGATTATCCCCTTACTCTAGCCTATAAAATCAAAGCTATCAAGCATGACATAGTAGTCATCAAATTTAAAATGATTGTTCCTCTCATACATTTTAATAAGGAACTATATCCCACATATTCTCACTATCTTGAGTCATTACAAGTTAGTGCCCAACTTCAAGATATTACTTTTGACACTCTTGTGGAGATGTTTACAGAAACAGAGAAATATTTTGGGAAGAGGAATAGCTTTCATCAATATTTTGAAGAAGTCATGTGCCTTGCACAAAAATAAAAGATTTAGACACAATATTCTTCTAGAGGAAGAGGTGGCAGAAAATGGCGTGGAAAGAAGAATAATAAAGGAAGGGGGTAAATGCTATTAAGGAGGAACAACTAATCTCCATTTTATTTGCTGCAATAGAAATGGACATGACATATCTACATGCTAGCTCTATTGAGATACAATCTAGAAAGAAAAAAATGAAGAGAAAGGTGAAACACTAAATAAGGTAAAGCACGTAATTTTTCTCATTATGTTGTGGAACATTGAAATATTGGAGTAACTAAAGACTTATTTAATACTTCATTCACTTTTTGGAAAGATGCATGGTCACTTGAAGCATGTGAAACTTGCCACATGACCTTTCAGAAAATTTTCTTTGAATATTTAAGTGACAATGTAGATGTAGAAATTTACTTTGTAGATAAGTCAAGACTCAATTCTTCCCGAATTGGCACCATCTGGCTCAAACTACCTATAATCCCTGACATTATTTTGCATGCTGTTCTCCACCTCCCAGAGTTGCGAAGAAACCTATTGCCCTTAGTTTGTATTTGCCAACAAGGACACTCCATTCACATTTTTTATGCAAACTTTGGGGTGAGAAAGGAATTAGGCAACACACTTGTCATTACAAGAGAGAAGATGAAAGAACCTTGAAGTTAAAAGGAAATTTTCAAAAAATTTAAGGTCTAAAATGAGCCTCCTTAGTAATACTATAAAATAGTATTGTATATCATAAAATAATATTGGATTACCTCATCAAGTTTTGAAGGGAAAAAGGGAAAAAATACTTTTTCAACTCATATTTTCAACTTATCTCCTTATGATTTTACTCAAATTTCAAGAAGGAGCGTGGTTAGATGCCAAAACTAATTTTGCATCCGAGCACCAATGTTGTATACTTTTGATGGACCCTAGTAGAGAAAAAATGTGAAGTATGTGATGCAATCATGTTTTCTAGTGTATTTCACATTTTTAGTTTAGTAGGGTCAATCAAAAGTATGCAATATCTGTACTCCTTGGATCTTAAATTAAATTACACATCCAATGAGTGCTCCTACTTGAAATTTGAGTAAGATCGTAAGGAGATAAGTTGAAAATACGTGTTGAAAAACTAGTTTTCTTTTATCGTTTTACCTTTTGGCTCCAAAAATGATGACTCATCCCCCATGGTTGACATGTTCATATTAAATCCTATTGATTCTTATAAATTTTATTTTTGTCGTATATTTTTGTTTTGAGACCCATTTTTGACCTCCAAATATCTCTAATGCATATGCCTGTGAATAAAACTATGTCTACAATTCTAAATATAATGAAGATTCATTGACATGTAGCCTTTTATGGCATGAATTATTTGAACATATTCAATATTACATACTTTGTTTATTGAAGAGAAATGGTGTTACTGGTTTGTTAACCATTCCTAGGGAACTAAAGCAATGTGATGCTTGTATATTAGGAACACATATCAAACAAATCTTTCATTATTATGTTTCTAGAGAATGTAGAAAGCACGAATTGATTCATTCTGACTTGTGTGGACTTATTCTTAATACTTATGAAAATTGAAATAGAGATATAATTACTTTTATTGACGACTATACCAAAATATTTTGGGTATATATGTTGAAGAATAAATCTAATTCTTTTGAAACTTTCAAAACATTTCATACATGGATTGAAAAAAATACAGAATATTGTATTGGCTATATTCTTTCTAATAATGGAAAATAATATACTTCAAATGAATTTGAAAGCTACCTTCACTAGCATGTGATTCAACATAAAGCAACATTGCATTATAATCCTTAATAGATTAGTGTACCTAAAAGAATGAATAGGACAATCTTAAATATGGTTTATACAATGATGCTTTTCAAAAATGTTAAGGTTATGTTCTAGGTTGATGTAGTTATATGTGTGGTGTGTATTAAAAATAGTTTCCCATCTCATGCTTATAGAAAAAAGGCTTCTTATGAAATGTGTATGGCCATATTCCTTCGATAAGGCATCTTAGGATCTTTGGTTCCACTGGCTATGATTTTCTACCTAATAAACAAAGAAACAAACTTGGTGCAAGGAGTCAAAAGTGTATCTTCTTGGGGTACTCAGATACCTCCAAAGCATATCACCTTCATGATGAAGTAAAAAAGACGCTTTTCTATCTAAAGATGTGTTTTTTTCTAATCTTGCAAGACTCACAATGTTTTTGAGTGACAACTTCATCACTTGGACAAATTCACACATGAAAAATATTTTCAATAATTTGATAATGAGATTCCATATCTTCAAATGGGGATCCCTATCGTAGATCAAGATATGGAATCTCCTTCTAAATTTCTCTCTCCCCCTCATTAAGCTCCAACTACTTATTCTGATAAATAAGAAACTTTGAGTGATGTGATTTTGGTGAAAGGATAAATATTGATTCATCCCCATATTAGCGAATGGAACAACCTGGACCATGTCATAAATGTCCTCCAAAATGGATCACTAATACACTTAAATATGTACATTAACAGGAGGTTCTAGTAGACAAAATGGAGGTGATGTAGATTATTCTAATTCAATTGTTGATATGGATGTTTCGTATGATTGTGAATTAAATTTTTATATTCATTTTAGACTAACTTTATTTAGAGAAGTTGCTCCTTATGATGAATGGAAAGAAGTAATGGAGAAAGAGTATGATGATCGTATAAATAATGGAACCTAGAAGATGGTGGAACCTACATTTGGCACCAAAATTATTGGCTACAAGTGGGTCTTCAAGAAGAATTATAGATTATATATCTCACTTGAAAAGCACAAAACAAGGCTCATGGAAAAAGGATTTACATAGTCAAAGGGGTTGATTATGAGGAGACTTCTCCCTTCACAACAAATTGGCTACCATTTATAGTTTCTTTTCCTTGATAGCTTAGAATGGATGTAAAATCTACTTTCTTGAATAGAGATCTGAAAGAAAAATGATTTTGTGTCTCAACTAGAAGGCCTTGTCATGAAGGAACAAGAGAATAAAGTATGCAAGAATATCATATCCCTATATGGCCTCAAATAATAACCACTAGCTTAGTATGAAAAATTAACTGAGCATCTTCTGAAACCAAATTTCAAATAGTTTGATCTTGATGATGCAACTTTATTGGTCAATAAAGTTGGAAAAATTATTGTATAACTTGTGGTGTAAAAATATAATAATTTTATCTATTTCAAAGGAGTATATTCATGTTCCTATTTCCCTAATATAACACTTTCTGGCTGGATATTTTAATTAATATATAGTATCATTCCTACCTATTCTTGCATCCTTGATTTCCAGATACTGTAAAAACATCTTTGAAAAATGGGCCAAACCTGGTCATTAGCTAAAGGCCCTGATATGACCACTTGGATCTGGAACTTACATGCTGATGCTCACGATTTTGATAGCCGTACTAATAATTTGGAATAAAGATAGGGAACAATGGAAATTATATTACATCCATAAAGAAAGAATTGAGGAAAGGTTTGGAGATGATAGATTTGGGTTATGTTCACTTCTATAAGGCTATTGAAGTAACCCAACAAGAAAGATATATATTCCTCTCTCAAAAGAAGTACATTAAAGATTATTTAACAAATTTTCCATGGCTACATGCAATCCTTCGTCCACTCGAATGGAACAAAATTAAAATTTTACATCTATAGAAGGAAATTAATTTTAGGATGCAACTTAGATAGTCATAGGAAGTCTTAACTAACACACTACTACAAAACCAAAAATTTTCTGTGTTGTTATAATCCTCTCCAAGTTTACACAAAACCTTGAGAGGGTTATCAGTCTTCTACAAAAAGAGTTCTAAGGTGCTTGAATGGATCTCAAGACTTTCAACTCAAATATGCATAGGTGGATGACTTCGTTTTGATTAGATTCTCTAATCAAGACTTTAGTGGAAATAAGGAAAATGGAGTATTTAATTTAGGTTATGTTACAAGTATTGGATTAGGAGTTGTCTCCTTGAGTTCATGCATGTAACCAATTCTAGTAAATTCCACAAAAGGAAGAATATGCGGTAGTTGTATAAGTAACAAAGGATATTTTATGACAACAAAATTCTTGAAGATTTGTAGGAGAAACAAGTGCACTCTACTGCTCTTTTATTTCACAGTACTTGTGTAATAAAATTGGTGAATAATCCAAATTTCCATGATCAAACCAGGTATATCAATAGAAAATAATATTTGATAAGACATCATGAGGAGGCCAAGACTATTCACCTAAGCAATTATTTCATAAATGAGAATATTGCAGACATCCTCACCAAAGCACTTGGAAGAGAAAATGTTAATAGATTAAAAATGTGCTTGGATTTACTAACACCCCTTCATACTAAGGGGGGAGGGAATGTTGCCATCTAATCCTTCAGTTTTTGGGAAAAATATTGTAAACATGTTAATAAAATATGAAGATTATGGAAATCTATACTCTCTATAATCTTATTGAAATTCCACAAGTGACTAGCTCCACATGCATGTGTAATGTGAGCTGACATGGCTTCCAATAAATATAATGGTGGTCAATAGGAGAAGTAAACTTAATGGTAGGCATAACTTCTACATACTAAATCCTATTGAGGTGATTTTTTCACTGGTCTTGATGTGTAGAATATAATCAATTGGCTAGAATCTGTGCTTACAAATTTGACCCCAAAAATGGTTAAGTCTCAAATAAGCTCTATAAGGCTCTAGACCTAAAATCACAAAACTGGTACATGCCCATAAAAACAAGTCCATAACTCCAATGTTTCCACTAAAAAGTTACTAAAATTATTCATAAATTATATTATGACACATTCTAGATTATACCTTACCATTTAAGTGGATGTTGACCAAAAAATATTTTACTAAAGAGGTGGGTGTAAACTGCAAGAATGACCAATAATAACACATCCCTAGCTCCCTTCTAACCAATTTAGCTAGAGATTCCATTCAAATAGCCATTGAATGGAACTCCAATACAATAGCTATTACAACCATCCATTTCTAGAAATCCAGATAGAAAACCATCCCCTTTTCAAGTATACAATTGTTACCCATTTCACGTTTCCATTTCTAAATGCGTTGGGCTACCAAAATTTTAATTGCGATTTACACTAGTTGTGGTCCAAAGCTTTGCAGGACGTGACTAATGAGATATGCACTACGATGGATCATTTAGATAGCTATTTCCATTTCCATATGCATTTCATACTCCTTCCCAATATATTCTTAAAGCCACAATGACTAGAAGAACTTTATAGTACCAATGTTTCCTCCCTCACAACGTTGCTTCAATCACAATGGATAGACCTGTTTACATAGAAAGATATTTTGACCTTCCTGCTTCCAAAAAATTAATAATGTTTGGTTGGCTTACTTCTGTATATAATATCTATTTACCTTGGTAGTGGTGACATAGTTAGTCCCATGGTTGTCCAACCTCAGTAAAGGTAGGTAATGGCATTGGGTGCATGATTTAACTACTCCTGATTGATTGTTCATAGTCACTGGATGAGTTGAAGAATTGAGGAGAAATAAGTAAAAATGTCTTCAGTTGAGGTTATAGAAATGAGAAAGTGATCTATCTCCTAAAAAGTGCAAGGGTGTGTGACATAATTACATACATGAAAAATTCACTCTCATAGTGACGCATTTCTCTGTTGATTAATTCTCCACAATATTGAAAAGAATGCATTGGATGGATGCCAAAGAGTTACCTCTTAATTTCACCTAGTAAATGGCAATTGACCTCACCTTCTACCTAGGTATTTTAAGGAAATAAATAGTTTCTCTTTGACGATATAGTATTAACTAAACTAGCTCTTCTTAGGAGATGGGATTTTTAGAACATTGCAACCTACTAAAAATTCATTTGATTTCATGTTGCAAAACTCAATCATAATTAAATACATAGTCACAATCATACTATATAACCACAAGACTTTCATTATGATAAGGGAATTATTTTTCTTAGTTTAGTTACCATACGCTAAACTTATATTGATTACAAATTTTAGTAATATCTCAAAATATAATGCTGATGAGAGAGTTTTATGTCCATCGTGAAATATTCGTGAAATCTGCAATCTACAGACATATTCTCATTGTTACATATAGTAATTCCATAGTATAAGTTGGTTTTAATACAAGTGAAATATTATGTCATTTTCTAAATATCCTACATATAATGAAGGTAGGGGTGAGTGAGCAATAATACCCTTGGTTGTCTGATTTGAGTCATTCTGAAAATTAGGTAAACACTCTGATCCAAAAATATGCTCATTTTAGTGGTCATGATCCTTTTCTCAAGGAACAAGCTAGGTTGATAATGATTATTAAATATCTAAACTGTTGGAAACCAGGAAAATACTAAGTTTGGGGGGGGGGGGGGAGGGGTGGCTAGTAGTGAATCAGTATTATAAATTAAAATATTGTCTCTCTTTCATATAGTGTCAATAACACATTCAAGGGAAATATTGGCACTCAATCAAAACCTAAATTAAAAAAAAATAGAGAATACATGTAAGAACAACTTAAATGGTTTCTCTATTTTATTAATCAAGAAAGTTTCAACTTTTAGTTTTAAAAATTATTTGCTTCAACCAACAGGAAGCTCAAACTTGCTAATTTTTTACATAAACTAATGGAGCACTAAACCCAACACTTCTCGAGCACCAAATTAAAGGAGCACCAACCCATGAGAGCAAGCTACAACTTGCAAAGGCACTCACAAGTCCTTCTTTCATCCATTTTCATACTACTAACCATGATCATATTTCCTTCTTTCAAAAACAATTTTTTTGTAGAATTTTTTTCTCAAGATGAAATCATCTATCACCTTCACCAATCACACACAAACACCTTGCTACAACACAAACTCTATCTTAGAAACTCTCAAAAGAAATCTTATAATTCTTGTTACACTGAAATTTGTCACCATGACTATCTCAAGTTAATATGGCTCCATCAATAGTCATATTATCCTCCTTGTCAAGCCTCATACCTCTGCTCTTCATGTCAAACTTCAAAAAGAGAGAAAGTCATTAAAAAACATGTTTATCTCTGGGTACGCAGGTTCTCTCTACCTTGCCTGCGTGTACGCATCCCAAACACACTGTACCTGCGTACTTGTACGCTCTGTAAGCCAAAGGATGGGTGCGTACTCCTGTCAAGGTCAAAAGGCGCGAGTTTCATCCTAAAAAAGTTACTTTTGGTCACTTCTAGAGATTTCTAGAAGAGTGTTTGACGTGTATTGAGCGCCTCCAGATGGTTCATGCATCCCTATGTTAGAGGAGCTTATCCCATTAAGAGAGGAGCTACCCCATCCAAAAGAGGGAGTATCCCATTGATGTTGGAACTGAATAACTTCCTCTAGAACACTATAAATACAGGCCTTGGGCTAAAGGAGGGGAGGTTGAAAGCTGAACATTCCAAAGGTAGATGCTGCTGGAATTAGGACTTCCTTGTAGAAGCTTGTGAGGAGAGATTACCATCCTTTCTTGTTTCATTTGGAAGTGGGTGAGCTTGTCAAAGTAGAGGAAAACTCTTGCTGGACCCTAGGAGGAACTTGCACAACACCAAGGGTCAGGTTGTAATGGTTTCTTTTTTGTTTCCTTAATACAAATAAGTCCATTCTTCTCAATGATTTGTTGTTGATGAATTGTTTCATATACTCCTTGGTCTATATGTTGAATATGCTTTGTTTTATGGAATATTCAGGTGTTATGTAATCGTTTGGTTGTTAGTGTATGCAGGTTTCAAAGTGAAGGAGGAGCTCATCCGGATCAGCGAG
>APFE030687017.1:0-68226 GCA_000404065.3 Pinus taeda | reverse complement strand
AATTCTGCACAGAGAGAATGATAGGCGTAATACAGGAAATAATAACATAAATCGAATAGACTGAGATATATATATATATTGATAAATTCATGGTGATCGATTGACTTAAGATGGCTTCGAATCAAATCTGTAAATAGATCGCAGGCTTGCTATTTCATTAAATGGCCATTAAGGCCTGTCAATCTTATCAATACCAGTCAATTCGATTAATGGCCGAATGATTTATTTGAAGCGTGCCTTGGGCAATTTGGCGGTTGAGCGCAGATGAGTGGCTTTTCGAAAGATAGTGCCTTAATTACGAATAAATCGTATTAAACCGCTTTTAAGATTTTCTTTGAAAACTGCGCTTTTGCCTTTATCGCAATCGGGCGTCGGGGAAAATCATAAATCATTGTTTTGGTTACATTTGGAATCCCCAATCGCCGATAGTGATATCGTATCGTGTCGGGAGTAGCGAGGTTAAGAAGGCGTGCATAGTCGATTGCCGATTGCCGATAGCGATATTGCATCACATCGGGGCAAGAGGGAGCTTTATTGCGTTTAATTCATTACCACCGATGTCCGATAGAGATATTGCATCGCATCGGAGATTGAGGGATTTTTAATTACGCCAATTCTTTTATTGCCGATACCCGATAGAGATTTCGCATCAGAGCAAACCAATATGTCCTCAAGTTGTGTTCCCTTTGTCATTGCGATATGCGATCTTGCGATTGCTTTATCGCAATGACAAAAGATTAATCGTTTTATGTTAAGGCTTTTGATTGGTTTATGGAAAAGGATTTTTGGTAATGTTTTATTTTATCCCTTCGGGCCTTTTAGAATAGAACTAAATTGATATCAAAGAAAACAAAATTAAAAAGGGACCCATTTCATATTATGGTTTTGAGATAATATTGATATGAAATGGGGGGTTGTTGTAGGGCACAATAGGCTATTAGCTATTTATCATGACGATTGGTCTACATGCATTGCCTCCTTGCGATGCCATCGTGGAGACTTAGTTTACGGCTAGTGACGATCCAGATTGGGCAAATTTGTTCCAACAATTGGCCTTCTGAATGTCTCTAGACCTGGTTGTTGGGTCAGTTTGGGTCACCCTTCCTCCTCTGGGATGGTGGTTCTGTCTTTTGTGCTACCTTCCTTGAGGATAAGCTTCCTCCCTCATTTCATGGAGACTCCTTCTCCTATAAATTCACTCACCATTGCTATGATCTACTAGTTCTTTTGTTTGGATAGTGCTGCTAGTGATTTTGAGTTTGGTAGATAGCTTTGGTGTGAATGTGACAAGTGTGGGATTGCTAATAGTTTGTAAGAGCTTGTGGAGTTCCTTCACTTTGTATTAAATATTGTGAGTGAGAGAGAGATATTGTCTATGGGAGACCCATCTTTGAGAGTGAATGCTTGAAGGAACATACTGGCTGGACCCTCCGAGAAGGCTTGCGATGTCAAGACTTGGTTGTAAGCTTTGCTCTTGATTTATTATTAATACAAACAATGATGATTCCCTATGTCTTGTATGTAATTTACTTGATAGCTCATGATTTCTTGACTTTATGAGTAAATAGATCATTGTTGTTCTTGGTTATGTGCTCTGTTGTTTTCTTGTGGTGTTTTAGGTTGATTGCTCATTAAGGAGAAAGAAATGGAAGTTGGAATAGTGCAACGGAACTTCATCAACCACCAGTTTGAGGTAGGCCTCCAACGATGACTATTTAAGGGGATAAATTGTTGTTTTTTCTTTGTTGTGACTAGACCCACTCCAGGGCTAGAGGGGTTGCCTCTGTCCGTAGAGGGAACACTTTCCTACTTCACAAGTTAGTGACTCCACTGGGGAGTCCTTTGCATGTTTCTCTCATGATTTCTTTTGTTTGGTTTTGATTTAGTGTCTCTTGATTTTTGTGGTTAAACCATCAGTCTTTTGGGTTACCTCGGTTAATCTGGGAAATCCCTTTACTATCTAGAAGAATAGTCTGGTCTTTGTTTGGGATTTTTTATTCATTTTCCATTGTTTTTAAGTTCTTCGCTGGAAAAAGCTAAACAGTCGCACCAACTTCGACCTGTCTTTGTTTTATAATCCTGTGCATCGCTGAATCATGTCATACAGTTGCGACGATTCCTGAAATTGGCCTGTCGCGGAAGAGACATGTACTCTCACGACGACGTCACTCTGTTGTTGCCGCTATTGGCTGATCCTCACTAGTTCCTAGTTTTACACCTGCGACGATTCCTGTAGAGATGTTTTTTCAACTCTACCTCCTGAATCCACCAGTCTTGTTTATCCCTTGCTGTCTTTCCCTTGCCCATTAGTTTGTTTTAATTGCTTTTGGTTAAGGTACTGTCTCTTTGGTTTCATTGAGTGAATCTTGTGTTTTTTGTCCTTGTGACCTAGCTCTTTCAAGTTTTTGAATTATCTACTTGGGTTGCTTGTCTATCCAAGGTTCATCCGCAACCATCCTGTTAATTTGCTTGAGGCTTTTTCATTGCTTGTTTCTTGCTGGTTGATGTTTAGTGTTAATTATTGAACCAATTTTTGATATTGATTCGATTTTTTCACTACCAGACATAGATTACAATTGTTTGGTCAATCAGTTCACGCTTGCTTGTCTATCTCTTTAAATTCAAAACTATCAAAATCAAAATATTGCAATCATTTAGTATACGAAAGTGAAAGTGCATTTGCATTTCAAGTTTTCATGTTTGAGAAATTGGAAAGCAAACTTTAAATCTATCATTAGTAGTATCGATGCACTGTAGGATTGGTGTGTTAATGCATTGTGTTTCTTAGTGCTTGCATTCACTTGCATTTGCTTGTCTTGGTTTTGTCTTGGTTTGGGAATGATCTCTCTACCTTTCTATAAGTAGGTGTTCATCAAAATGAAAGATGCTTTACTCATGCTAGCTGCATCCTAGGGTTTTGATATACATACGATAGGGCCTGGAAATTGAAACCTAATTCAAGATCAACTATAAAAATGAACTGAATGAACTTAACAACACATTGGAACATAACGCACATTATTTAGAGGTCTAGGCTAGAGACGTGCTCCAACGTCGTTAAACCTAGTCACTTTTGCTTTCACTTAAGGTTGGGTGATTCCTCCTTCTGTGACTCAATAGCTGCTAGTATGGACTTGTGCTCCTAGTACCATCGAGTATATGTTGGGATACCCCACTAGGTTATCATCCTATATCTTTAGGAAGCCGTGTTTGCGGCCTTCCAAACCGTAATGCACCAAACATAACATTCAGGAAGATTGACTGCGTACGAAAAGTCCTTGGTTTTCATATGATCGCTAAGGTGTATATGCAGTTTTACAAGTTGTTTGGTAAACCTTTTGCATATTTCTCCAGAGTAGTCACTTTTGTTCCTTTTCAGAATCCTTAAAAGAAAAGGCCATCTAAGCACTTGTCCTTTCAGGCTCATTAAACCTGGAAAGAGATAGAGTCACCTTTTCGTCCTTTTCTTGACTCTTGAAACATGAAAAAGTCAAGTTTTGTTCCTGCGTCATAAAATTTACTGCCCATGAAATATTCCTGGTAACAGTCTGAGTTCTTGGTTGTGATAAGAGTGTTTTTCAAGCTCGTTCCCAATGGCAACATTCCCCGAGTCTACCAGCCAAGGTCTTCCCCCAGATGGGAACCCTGGTTTGTTTCCTTCTTTTGGAAATGTCGGTTCTCCGTACATGACAACATTGTCTTTGCCTGGGTTAACCATCGGTCTGCTTGTTTGGTTGTTTTCAAACTCGGTGGTCCCAAGCTTCATAACTCCTGTTCCACTGTCTCCTTCATCTGAACCACGACATGTTGATTCCAAGGTTGATCCTACGCCTTCTTCCCCTATTTCTTCCTCCTCCTCTCCTCCTTCGCTTGGTGAAAGTTTCGCATCTAGTAACTAGGAGACTAAGAAGAAGAAGAAGAAGAAGAAGTACGATAAGCACGAGGTCACCTATGCCATTATTACTTCGGGTACATCTCAAGTCGTGCCACCGTCCGCTCCTCCACGGAAGGTTAAGTTTCCTTGTAAATTGTGCAAGGGTGACCATCTTATTTGTGATTGTCCTGGCATTCCTAGGATCCTAGAAGTATGGTCTCACGATCTGGCTTGTCCCTCATCATCCTCTGAAGTTCATGAAGATGCTACCTATCAACCAGCAATAGTAAGAAGAAAGGGAAGATTCGATTCCCCTGTAGGTTGTGTGAAGGCAACCATCCCCTTCACCTTTATCTGTTCATGGATAAAGCTTCTGCCATTTTGGGAAGTCTTACAGCTTCTTCACCTCAGCTTCTTGTTGGGTATCAAAGGCTCTCTTCAGACCCTCTCCCCGTTGACAAAGAGATTAACCTAGATTCTTCTCTTGTCTACCCTCCTCTCTCTAAACCTGGCTGTGCTAAGCCTGTTCCCAACCAACCATTGGTTAGAGAGAGTGTCGACTTAGATTTGCCCCTTTTTGATCACTCTGTTTTGGAGGAGCATCAGGATTACACTGCCCATGTCCTTCTCATCTTGTCAGATTCTCCAGAGTTCAAGAATGACCCTCCTATCCCAGTTGACTCAGAGAGTCCTTGTTTGGTTCCCGTTGAGCATGGGGGCAATCATACGATTCCCCCACCAAGTAGTTTAGTCGATCCTTCGATTGGTTTGACTACATTCCGCTTTCCATCCTATGTTCCTTTCCAGATTACAGTACATGCCTATGATAAGGTAGTGCCTGGCACTATTTTGGATGAGGATGCATCAATTAGCCTCATGACTTTCACTACTTCGCAAGATTTAGGCTCACCACAGCTTGTGCCGATCACACAAAATCTCTTGGAATTTGACAGAGGAACCAATCAACCTTTAGGGATCCTCCCAAGGTTTCTTGTTACTTTGGGAGGCAAAACCGTCTATATAGACATAATGGTTGTTCAAGGTGCTTTAGATTTCAGTCTTCTCCTTGGCCATGACTATATTTATGCCATGGGGGCCCTCGTCTCTTCACTTTTCCATGTGGTTTGTTTTCCACATGACGGAAGAATGATGACCATAGATCAATTATCATTTTTTAGTCCCCCGGTGCCTCCTGTGCAACTGTCACCCCTGTCGGTTCTTGCTCGCAAGAAGTACCTTCCTTGCCACAAGTCAATTATGTGGCTAACCGTTCCATCTCTGCCTCTGTTGATGATCATGCAGATGGTCTTGTACATCATGTACTAGGGGCATTGGAACCCAATCTGTCATTAGTGCCTCATGAAATGTATTCCTCCCAGAGTGTGTTTCTTCCATCCCCCGAAAACCACTTGGGAGCCATGTTCTCATATGGCCCATGAATAGGATTGTGGAGCATAGTTCCTTGTCTTGTGTCAAGCTTGTTAAACAATGAAACAAGGTGTATGAGGATAGTTTGTTCCCATGTCAACCTCGTTAAAAAATGAAACAAGTTATTTGAGGATAGTTCTTCCCTTGTGTCAACCTCGTTAAAAGAATGAAACAATTCTTCCCTCTCAAGCCTTTTTGGATCTCATATTTTCAAGCTTTCTTACATCCATCTTATTGAATGAAATAAAGCTTGGGGGGACATGTGCCTCGATTAGATTATATGTTGGGGGCATGTCTTTTTTATTCAAGCATAGTTCTCCATGGCTCGAGCTTGCGTAAAAATGAACCCTTGCGCTGTTGTACCTCTTATGGTTTGGTGTGTTAGATGACTTCTTGTTTATTGTGTTCTTTGTCTTCAATGTCAGTGTTATGAATATTAACTGATATATTGAAATTATATAATGGTGGACATTTGCATGATCATAAATTGTTGTGAATATTAATTGATATATTGAAATTATATATTGATGAACATTTTCACAATCATAAATCATAGACAAGTTCTCACACATAACAAAAAGAAATCATAAACCATAGATATGTATAAATATATATATCGTGTGGCACACCGAGGTGCTCAAAAAATAAGTGTGTATGTCAAAAAATAGAGTCTGTGTCCACAATACATCCAAGACACATGTCTCTCAAAAATCAGCAGAAAGTAAGGCCTAGGTGTCTACAGTGGTGGGTTATGCTCTCTATAGCATACCACTGCCTGCGCAAATCGTCTCAAGAGCCTATGCACCCTAGGTGTCACTCCGACTATATGTCTCTGATACTCTACTGGGACCTCCTCAATCCCCCTGTAGTCCAGGATCCCGTTAGTCAAGCCGTCAAGGTTACAGGCTATCTCCTCCTCCGCATTGCCACTAGGGAGAACCAGAGCCAACTCTCTGTTGCCATGTGGGTCCCTTTGTACTTGCTGAAATCTCTGAATGATCTCACCCAAGTTTTTCATACAATTGAAAATCTCATCTACATGAAGGAAATAGTTAGCCACACTTTCATCATTATGCATTCTGAGATTTTCATACTGAATTCTGAGGGTTTGAAGTTTTGCTTGTTTTACCTCATCATATCCTTCATAGCTCAGTACAATCTTGTCCCATATTTCTTTTGCAGATTTATATTGCATAACCTTGACAAATTCGGATTGAGACAAACATCCTAATAGAGTATTGACTGCCTTTCATTTGTTTCATATTTCTTCTTCTCAGCTGGATCTGTAGGAGTTGTTGATAGAAAAGTATACCCTGTATCTATGATATCCCAGAATTTTGTACTAAGAGATTGAAGATAGGCAGTTACTCTTACCTTCCAATAGATGAAGTTTGTCCCATCAAAAATCGGTGGCCTGATCGATGCTTCTCTCTCGTAGTTGCTCATGATGATGGATCTTCCTTCAAGCGATCAAGCTTCTTCAGAAGGACCTTCTCTCATACCAATTTTTGGAAATAATACTGAGAGGGGGGGTGAATCAGTATTATCAAGTCAAATATTGCTTTTTCAAATCCAAATGATATACGCTACTTCAGTTAATTAAACCCACAACTATGTAGAAGGAAACCCGCGTATACTATGCAAACTTATAATTTACTTTATCTTTCAGATGTTGATTGCTAATATGTGTATCAAATAACCAATAACCAGAAATAGTAAAACAAAGCAGAAGACAATCACACACAAGAACACAAGATATAAGGTGGAAACCCAATGTGGGTGAAAACCACCTGCTGCAATTTGTCTCTATCTTCTCTTTAATTAGAAACTTCTTTTTACAATTGTACTGGTGCAGTCCTTTACCAGTACGCAGGCTGCAACCTGCAGAGAGCTACAACCCTCTCTCATTTTCCAGCTTCTCCTGGAAGGGAGCTACAGCCCCCTTAGCTCTTGCACTAGCCAATATACTAGTACGTAGGTGATGGCCTACAGAAGGCTACAACCTTCTCTTTCTTCCAGGGACCACGTTTCATAAATTTTCAGACTAGATCCATGAACATCAATCAATCATCAAGAATTTCTGCATCAAACAATCTCCTTTTAACCAATTAGCACTGAACCAAGTAGACACTTCTTTGACAACAGTATCCAAATCAAAGTAATAGTAACCACACACAAAATCTGAACCCAGAATAAAAGATACTATCATTCAAGATTAAATATTATGACCCATCAATAGAACTTATCCTTCTCCTTGCGCTCAGGTTCCTTCTTTATTCAGATCCAGATCTGCACCATAACCGAATCACTGTATTCCATATCTAGCACTTTATCAGATATTCAATAACAATTCAGATGATGCTTTGCCAAATGATCTCCTTCCTCTTTTATAGTCTTAGACCTTTCACAATACCACGGTCCAAAACCATAATAACACAATACCATGAACCCAATACTTGGGATCAACACTTTTGGATGCAATACCACGGACCAAGACCATAGGATCAAAAACTGTCGGACTAATACCATGAACCAACCATGAAAGTGCGTGAGATCAACACTTTTGGATGCAATACCACGGACCAAAACCATAGGATCAAAAACTGTCGACCTAATACCATGAACCAACCATGAAAGTGCGTGAACTTTTCTCCACATGAAATAAACTTTTCTCTGCATAAAATTCCGTGAACTTTTCTCCACATGAAATAAACTTTTCTCTGAATAAAATTCCGTGAACTTTTCTCTGCATAGAATTCCGTGAACTTTTCTCTACATGAAATAAACTTTTCTCTGCATAAAATTCCGTGAACTTTTCTCCACATGAAATAAACCTTTCTCTACATAAAATTCCGTGAACTTTTCTCCACATGAAATAAACTTTTATAAACTTTTCTGCATAAAATTCCGTGAACTTTTCTCCACATGAAATAAACCTTTCTCTGCATAAAATTTCGTGAACTTTGTTGCACTATAATTTATCATCTGAGATGAGTGGGTTGCCATCAAGTACAACATATGTATCATAATGCCAACATAGCAGAGAGGCAAAGATAGTACCGGACGGCCAGCACAGTGATTGAGTAGGCTACGCAAATCCAGCAGGAGCCACACCAAGGGCCAAAGAGACTACGCAGAGACTAGCAGGGTCTGTGTGGGTGACGCAGAAGGCTAGAGAACCAGCGCAAAGCAGCAGAGGGTTGACGCAGGGGGTTTCAGAGCTACGTAGAGCCTTAGAGAAGCGTTGGAAGGATTTTCGTGGAGTAGACTTGTTGAATATCTGCTTCTGAAGAGAGGTATTACTGCCAGATAGATATCTCTGTTGGGTGAGCCAGATTGGCACCCTAGTTGTACTCAAGAAAGTTGCTTAATAATAAAATCCTAAGAACTGATGCACCAGTTTTCCAAAGTTCGGTTTTTCTGGGAATGATTGTCCAAAAATAACAGTGTCCCTTGTGTGTTTGTCTGTTATTTCAATTGATGATTTGTACATGAGTTGAGACTGCATTTGTGTTTATTTTCAGTATTTATATGGTTAATTAACTTGTTAAGGAATAAGCAAGTGAAATAAACTAGATAATGCAGGAATAATTTATGATGTGTTAGACTTAGAAATTTCAACATTTCTAAGAGGAAGTGAGAGTTGATACTAAGTTCCAAGGCTCCTTCACGTCATTTTTGGTTTCTGTCATGATTGGTAATTTAACAATATTGGAATGTGACTCATTTTATTTCCAGCTAGGAGCGCTTTATGCCATCCAACTTGGGCTCAATTTTAAAGAGCTTTATTTTTCTTAATTTTAGCATAATGGAGATGCCCTTTCTTATCATCTATTTTGACCATATTGTGGTCATAAAAAGCATGTTGAACAAGGCATCAAGTTTGTTTTTAGAATATTCTATCTTCAACACTCAAGACAGTGATCTAAAATAGGGCATTTATTTTTTAGAGAAAAATACCTAGAAAGGATGTATAGTACATAAGGCTAGGGTTTCATATCAGCGAGTGGAAACATTGATTTAAGTATGGTCATGAAGAGAACAAAGTTCCTTCTTCAAATTAATTACTCCAGAAGACTAGGAATATGAAGTTATCCATTGAGGATATAAATATTATATAATATATGAATAAGAATGATGATACAATGAGAGTGAGAGGCTTGCTTATATACCAAGCGAGTGTCTCTTTATGGAGAGTCGTGTCTAACTCTTCAACCTAATTACTAGTTAACTAGTCATTATTTATGACTATTATCATTTACATTATTTTACATTATTTCCTATATATTTATTCATAACATTGCCTTTGTCCTCAAAAACTTTGTCCTCAAAGCTTGTCGATGAAAAAGACTTGATCTCTTTTTCGGTTTCGAATGTCTTTTCATCTCAGAACAATCATCTTCGTCGATACAATTGATATGATCTTCTATGTGACGAACAAAATTGTCGCACTGAGAAGGTATCAGACCATCCTAGATTAATCTTCTGCGGAATTATCTGATCACTGGAATTTTGTAATGACTTGTCATCATAGGACTGGATTGAGGTTACATCACTATTCTCTGGAACATCAGTTTGTTGTTTCTGGGCTGAATGGTCCTAATACGTAGCTTGGTTGAGTTGTCTACTCTCATGGTTCGGATGTCGATAGGGATCCTTTTTGGTTTGACTTTCTCTTATTAGGTGTGTGGAAATTTTTTGATTTCCTTCTGGTACTACGGTTTTTGAGTTAGGTACATAATCTTCGTTTGGAATTTTCATCATCTAGATTGTAACATGTGAATGTGTTTTTTCTTCCACTAATTGATCCTCTTCTTGAGTTCTGTTATTGACTGGTTCGATATTAACTTCCTTATATTCAACCTGGACTGTTACATCTAGAGATTTTGATACTTCTTGAGTAAGTTGCTCTAACTTGTCTTTAAGTGACGTCTTATCACATTTAAGCTTTTTTATTTGTGTAAGGAGGTTTTGGTTATGATTCCTTAGACGTAAAACCTCTTTGGTTTCTGATTCATCAACTTTTATTTCACTGTTTTGACTTTTAAGTTTTTCATCTTTTAGAACTCTGATTTGTTCTAATAAAATTTTATTAAGGTTCTTTAAACGTAAAGTTTCCTCTTCTTGTTCTAATAAGTGCTTCTTGAGTTCTTTCTTTGTGACCTTAGTCTTCTTCACTTGTGCAAGTAATTTTTCGACGTGGTCCTTGAGGCGAGAGATTTCTTCATCCTTTTCCATTATTTCTTTGTAATGCATATCCACAAGATTTTTATGTTCGTGTTGTAATTCTTTCTTGTTTCGCTGAAGTTTGGATATTTTGTCATTCTTTTGATCTTCTAGCTTCAATTTCTTGGTACATTGGATTACACTGTTTGGTAGGAGTGATGATGGGCTTTCAACTTGCAATGTGGATTATGTTTTCTTCATTTCCTTATATCTTGCCATTAATTGTCTCATATTTCTTGCTAATGATTGTTTTTCTGTATCACTTAGAAGTTCGACTAAGGTAAAAGTTATGTAACATTTTGTGCAAACAACATTTTGATTTCTGAATGATTCTTGACAATTAAGGTATCCTTTTGAACAAAAAGGACATATTGCAAAGAAATCGTTATTCTTTGTGGAAATCATCTTTTTTCTTCTCTCCTTTTTCTTTCTTTTTTTTTACTTTAGTGATTGACTTTATTTTTGTAAAATGGTAGTTTGATCAAAGGGTTTTAAAATGACCTTTTAAACTTTTAATCACTTTTTTTTCCACCAATAAAATTAAAATTTAAAAAAAGCAATATAATAATATTATATATATAGTCTCTTATATTTATATATATATTAAATTCACTTTTCCTCTGTTTGTTTTAATACTCTTTTAAGCGTTGAAATGTTTTATCCACTTAATTACTTTTTATGTGATAAGTAACTAAGTTCTAGCGAATTGTATATTCCCTCAAACAATGATTTCCTTCGATCCTTCAAGAGTTGTGTCGTATCACTTTATCGATTCAATGGGCTATGACGGACCACCTATAGGTTCGATGGAAATTGATTATTATTATTAATTTTTACGGTGATATAATCCCTACGGTCAAATAGAATTAAATTTATTATTTTCTTTGGTGATTATTCTTTCAACCAGCACGATTTAAGGCAATAAGGACTTCTGGAAATGGAGGTTGAATGGCAATTGTCAGTTCAAGTGACAGTTGCGGACAAATAAATATCCTGGTAGATGGTGACAGTGGACCGCTAAAGTTGCAGGTTGCGATGAAGGACGTTCTAACTTCTAAGAGACAGCGAATGGCACGTTGATGTGGGTTCGCGGCACAAGCAGCATGGTTGATGCCGCTACCGGGTATTGACCGAAAGGCAAGCACGGGTGGATGATTGTGGAGTGGAGAATGCAGTGATATAGGGCAACACTGCAGAGGGGAGAACGGGACGTGGACATCTGGGACCATACAAAGCACAGCGATGTGGCCAACACAGTGGGGAACGACGACAACAGAGAAGTTTGGACAACAGTGGTCAAGCAAATGTTAGACGTGGACATGGGCAGGGAAGTTGGATGGAATGAGGGACCAAGCTACAGAGGGTTGTCAGGTTCGAACAGTGTCATGGTCTATCGATGGACGGAGGATGGAACAAGCAGTGGAGAATACAGTTGTGGCAACCGTGCGGTGATATTGTGGACAAAGCAGCGGACCGGGCAATTGTTGTAGCAATGATTCGAGTGGTGGTTGGCTTATTGTGGCGTCAGGTTGGATGGTTGCGAAGTGGTGGTTGTTTCGATTGTGGCTGCAAAGGTTGTGGCAGCGGAGTGCAACAATCGGAGGCTGCGACGAATCATGCGGCGAAAAACTAAAATTTTTGGTGATGGCAATTGTCGTTTTGAACGATTGTGGCAGCGGCTGTGGTTTGTTCTGTCGAAGTTTATGCAAATGCAACAAGTTGGCCAATGTGAACTTGTTTTTTTTATATCAACGTATTTTTTTTCAAATTTATATATATAATATAATATATATATATATATAGATATGATATATATTTTTTAACCTTTTATATTTTTTTTCTCCAATTAATATTTTTATGAATTTTTTTATATAACCTTTTTTTCCTTATTTTCTTTTTTAATTAATTATTTTATTTTTTTTTAATGGCCAAGGGTCACGGCGAATTGGAAAGCTCCAAACTTCTGGTGGTAGCAAATCTTTACTTGCGACGACAATAAGGCTATCCGGAGATTGATGGCCAAAGGCCTGGTGACCAGCGAACGTAGCTCTGATATCAAATGAAGCGAACAAAGTTCCTTCTTCAGATTAATTACTCCAGAAGACTTGGAATATGAAGTTATCTATTGAGGATATAAATATTATATTAAATATATGAATAAGAATGATGATACAATGAAAGTGAGAGGCTTGTTTATATACCAAGCAAGTGTCTCTTCATGGAAAGTCATGTCTCATTTAGACATGACTCTTCAACCTAATTACTAATTAACTATGTTACCGGATCCGTCAGCCCCAATGGTTGGATCCACAGATCCCCGTATCAGAGACGGATGCGGATTCGGATCCGCGCAGATCCGCCTAGCATCTATCCATGTCTAAAACTTTTTGACGTCACCACAAAATTCTAAGTCAGCGTACAAATCACGTGATAATGTAAAGAAAAAGCAGCGTAGCTAATAATTAACAAGGGAGTTGGCTGCGATAGTTCATTAATCTTTTCTTTGGTTGACCATATTATAAATTATAAGCTACGACTGTTTAGATATTCTAATTAAGTTTTATTTTTATTTGAAGTGTAAAAAAGTGAGATTCATAAAGTAAGTTCCATAAAGTAACTTTAATGGTCATTTAATTTAAATATATAGTAATTTTAATGATTATTTAATTTAAACATAATAATGGTTAATGGTCATTTACTTTTAAATGTAAAGTAACTCTAATGGTCAATGGTCATAATTAATGTTTGAATAGTATGATACATTGATTTTAATATTATTAAATTAATAATTTTTAAAAGTTCTTATATTTTATATTTAAATATAATTTTTTATTTTACATGAATTATTAATATTTATCAATAATATATTAATTCTGATATTATTTATCTAACAAATATTTCTATAAATATTATACATAAAAACTATATATTTAAGAAGTAATATATGTTTCTATTTTTATATTTTTATTTTTTATTTTCATATAAATTTAATTTTTAAAAATTATAAAATATTTTATATTGTTTGTACTTGACGTATCCGGATCCTGGCTTTTCAAAAAACTGGTGAATCCGTATCCGAATCCGAATCCGTATCCGGATCTGGATCCTAGTAACTTAGATATAACATCAATCATCTAGTAGGCACGGGATCCCAGTACATAGGATAATCAACGTGAGCTACATAAACATCATCTGACTCAAAGTCTAAGGACTCCTCAAACTCCTCTGCAACCTCAGTAGTAGTAGTAGTAGGAACAAAACTAGACATCAAAACTACAAATCATTGATCAAACTGATCACTCATGAAACCCATCATTGATTCAGCACTACTAGAAATGGAATCATCAACAAGAGCTACATAGACAACATCTAGCTCAAAGTCTTCGGACTTGGATTGTTCAACCTCATAATATGGTGGAAATTGAAAAAGTTTAACATGTCTAACCAATGATTTTGGTTTGAATGAAGGGTTCATCTCTTCAACCTTATAATATGGTAGAAAAAGCTTAGCATGCCTAACCAATTACTTTCCTTTAAGTGAAGGGTACATTTTAGTTAAGGCCATGGTAGAGGAGTTCAAAAAGCAATGCCACAAACATCAACAAAGTTCAACAATCAATGACACCAACATCAAGGTACTTAAAGGGCTTCAAGCTCTTGATCATGTTGAAAAATGTGTAACTAGATTTGGTCTTCATAAATATGAAATGTACTTTTGATTCTTGTAAATTGTAAAATGAAAAAAAAATTATTATTATTATTTTTGGAGCATGGGTTTCATGCTCAAGGTCTTTTATTTTATAGGTCAAGCACTCATTGAATGCTTCTAGGGTTTGTCCTAGGTCAAGAAGTCAAAAGAGTCATTGTCTTAAGTTGAAGAACCCTTCGAGCACATTGTAACTTGTAAAGAAAATTATTTTTGTCCTTAAAAGTGTCAAAATACCCTCCAAGATCAAGTCGGCCTGGCAACTGGCAAGTCAACCTAATTTGAGGAGCCACATCCACCTTTGAGAAACCTATATAAAGGAGGAATCTCAACCTCCTTGGAGCACGTTCATCTCTCACTCATTCAATCGAAGGAAGAAGAGGAAAATGGCAGCGAAGAAGGAAGAGGACGAAAATGACTTGGTTTTGGGCTATTTCTCTCTCACACGTGCGAAGGAAGGCTAGGGTTTTTGCAACAGATCTAGGCTTTTCCTCTACAAGTTCAATCTTGAAGAAGAGAAGGCAAGAAGGTCAAGCGAAGGTCATAAGAAGCTATCCTCAAGCTTCAAAAGTCGGAGAAAGCCAAGCGAAGGTCTAAGGAATTCCCAAGAGGCTAAAAGAAGCTCACACGTGTGGTAGCAGCAACTGCAAGAGGGCCAAAATTTCACGTCTGCAGTGCAGGCCAATATTCTGCAGCTGGAGGTCAAAGTTGTGCTACTGGAAGAGATTTGACTGGGTTTGACTTGGACAAGGAAAGCACAACATCCGAAAAGGTTGGACTCAAAAATTTCAGGTCTGTAGTGGAGGCCAGAATTCTACACGTGGAGGTCGAAGTTGTGCTACTTGAAGAGATTTGACTGGGTTTGACTTGGACAAGGAAAGCACAACATCCGAAAAGGTTGAACATGGTCTTGGAGGGTTGTTGGAATGGGGTCCCCTAGGTTAGTTTTGGGGTTAAAATAACCCAAGTTTTGATACAATTTTTGTAAATAACGTGAAGTCTCCGCGATTTGCGGATGCGGAGTGCGTAGATGAATAGGAGTCAAAGGGGTTTAGCCCCTTGTTTTATGTGAAGTTTGAGTCGGGTTTCAGATTCACCCATGGTCCGCGGACCATGGTATTGTATGAAAAAGGCTATAAATAGGTGTGTCTTAGAGAGCTGAAAGAAAAAATAAAAAATGGAGAATAATGGATAAGTAATAGGTAGATAGAAGTGATAGAAAAGAGAGGTGGGTAAGAAAGAAGAAAGACTCAGTAGCTGAGTGCGCGTAGGCCTAGGTAGAGTTTGTAACTAAGTGCGCAGACCCCTGCAGCGCAGTGCACAGGGCAGTTTTGAGTCTGTAACCTTGGATTGAAGATCAATAGAGATAGTTTCTGAAGAATTCTTGCGTATTTTTTATTATCTCCATTAATGTTATATGTTGTCGATGAATGATATGTTGTTTGGAATATTGATTGAATGTTGTGTGATTCTCTTGAATAAGTGTTAATGATGTATGCAATGCATGTGTATGTATTTTTGCAAAGACACTGATGAATTCTCTGATGTTTATTAATCACTTAAGCAAATTTGCGCGAACACCAATTTATGACTATTCTCTGATGTGCGTACACAGGTGATTAGGCTGTTAGAGATCCGCAAGGGTTGATCGTAGACCTTCGCGAAGGTTTGAAGGTTGTTTTGACAAAGTTGCAACAACGTGCCCTAAGATTGTATCCATCTGGATGAAGGCAGATCTAAGGCGCTAAAAGACATCACACTAGTCTCTAGATGCAGAAACTTGGTTCTTGCATCCCCCCATACTGCTTCGAGTGAGATTGCAGCCTGCGTTACGCAGGTTGTTGCCAAAAGGACCAATAGTGTAAGGTTTTGTTGGTTGGCGCAGCTAACTCTGAACCTGGGTCAGGACCCCCTAAGCCAACAAATGGTTCTGTTATCGAGATCGGATCTACTGGAAAGAGATGTGTGATGTCGCATCATTGGAATCCGACCAAGAAGGAAATTGAAAAGTGGTTGGATTGGAAGATTCACGAGTTCGTGGCACAAGAAAACAAGAATTCGCACCTATCGAAGGAAGAATGGTTAAACAAGTATCTATATACAGAGATACATGAGATCTTCTTCTACACTTTTCCCATTGAACTATATGAGTGGCTAGCTAAATTAACAAACAGTCAAGGAAGGTGGAAGCTCGATAGTCCTATAGTGTGGACCCTAGAATTAGTGCGACGACTAGAAACCTCTGAAAACAAGATCACACGAGCTGTCGATCATTGGCTCGATTGGATTCTGGTAGGATTTGTTAGAGAATTTGGAGTTGATACCTCAGTCAGCGATAGCGAAGCAGAGTGAAGATTTTTCAAAGGACCGCGAGGTAAGTATTTAAGATCACTGAATACTTGAATTAAAATGTTGTTATGTGAAAAACGGGTGATGCCATCACCTTGATGTTCAGATCTACGCAAAGTGAACGACTCTTTAGAAATCGTGATGGATCAGGACCAGAGTATAGTCCATTGATTGGACCTCCTTTAAGTGACGACGAAGGGGCGGAACAGACTCCGCCACGAACCTTTGTTCAGGTAATCACTCAGGGGATTACTCAAGTAAATCATCCGTCCACTTCACCTCTACCTCCACCTCCACCGCATACACCTTAGCCCACACCTCCACCTCCACCACCACCATTCAACATGGCGAACGCAATGAAGTTGTCGATCTTCAAAGGCATAAAGAGTGAAGATACAGAGTAGTTTTGGTTTGTTGTGAATGTTGTGTGGATAGCGCAACAAATTACTGATGACAATATAAAGAAGGCACAGTTGGTTACCGCTTTGCAGGATTGCGCGCTAACTTGGTATATTAAGTGTTGTTCTGGTAATCCTCTTGCATCGCTAGCAGATACTAAGGCAGCTTTAAACAAGGAGTTTAGTAAGCCTAAGTTTGACTCACAGTCAGTAATTGGATTCAAAGAAATCATGATGAGGGTCGATGAAACGCCTTGGGAATTAGATCAAAGGTTGAAGTGTCAAATTCGAGAAGCTAACATGAAGCTCACTAATAGTCAACATCGTGAATGGTTTATAGCTTCACTTTTGTCGTACCTGAGAATAGCTCTGTCACAACAGAAGATAGGAATCTAGCCGAAAGCCTTAGAAATCGCGATGAGGTTGCATGCAACATCTATTCAGGACGCAACCTTGGGGGTACAACAGATCCACTCTCAGTTACAGAGCCTACACCTAGAATTACAGAGTTTGAAGAAAGACAAGGAGACTAAACCAGAAGTGTGTGCGGAAGACTGATGTTTGAAGTGAAAAGGCCAAGGGCACGATAAAGACCATTGCCCAGTGTACGCGAATTATATTACAGGAGGGGGGCTAATTCCCCTGAAGCCTGAAGCCCCAGTAGGGCTAAGCATGGGGCTTGCGCTATGGTGCGCTATTTGTCAGGTTGTTGGACAACATGCGACGGATAATTGTCAGTTACTTCAAAAGTTCATCCAGACACCCCAGTAGTTGTTCTGTAACTCTTGCAAATCTATGGGCCATGAACTAATGATGGAAAGAACACCTACATACCGAATGCAAACATCAACTTGGCCTCCAAAGCTGGGCGTCGGAGGTGCGTGCGGAGGTTATCAAGGACGTGGACAAGGCCGAGTAGGAGGAGGACCCGGTAGAGGTCATGGTCAGATTATCCGCTACAACTGCAAACAGCTAGGGCACTACGCACGCGAGTGTCAGAATCAGACACGCTCATCATGTCAATACTGCAGCCAGTTTGACTATACCATAGAAAAATGCCTGGTAGTAATAGCTAAAATGCAAGAGAAGAAAGCACATCCTCAACAGCGTACGCAGAACTCACAGATGATGAGAGTTGAGCCCCGCAAAGAAGATCAAAGCGTGAACATAGTGCTGAGAAGTGGAATAGAAACTAGCAATGATAAAGGTAAACAACCTGAAAAGGATGGATGGGTCCGCAAAACACCAAAGAAAGAAGTCGGCTTTGATCAAGAGCGCGCTAAGGAAACATTTATGGAAGGCAAGAAGAGCTTCGTTGAGGCCTCCACCTCAGGAAGCCAGGAAAAAACACAAGAGATCAGTGCGCCTACAGAGGTTGATCCCTCTGTGCTCACTATGTTTTTGGAGACCTGCATAAAACTATTGCGCGATAGCAAAGCTGTAGAAGACCTGCAAGAGTTAATAAATAAATGCTCCAGCAAAGAGAAAGCCCCGGACAGACACTGCGTAGTCAGAAAAATTGGCAAACATAAGGCACGAACAAGGCACGAGATGAGGCTCACCGTGCAGATAGGTGATTATGAGATGGACCAGGTCATTTGGATCTGGGATCCGATGCAAATGTATTACCAAAACAAACATGGGAAAGAATGGGGAGACCTGTGCTGCAGTGGTCTCTGATTCAACTCAAAATGGTGAACCAACAGAAAATCATCCCCATGGGACGATTATATGGAGTAACAGTTGATATAGAAGGTGCGAGCGCGATGACCGATTTTGAGGTTATAGAAATCGTCGATGACAATAATCCATACCCCGTGCTCCTGGGAATTTACTGGGCCATTGATATGAATGGAGTCATTAATTTGAAGAAGAGAACGATGTCGTTTGAAAGGAAATCGCTACGAGTTATAGTGCCACTGGATCCTACAGAAGGGGCACGCTATATTGAACCAGTACACGACTATGACGAAAGTGATGATGAGCTGGATCAGATTTACAAAATAACAGCGCAGGACCAGGACTAGATCAATTCGACAGCAGATGGACAGATTGCATGGGACCGAGAGAGTTCCTGCACCTCTAATTCAGACGAAGAATTAGAGCATTGGCAGAACTGCCTACATGAAGTCTCTACATTGTAATGCAATATGATGACAAAGTCGTTGCGCTGTGTTTCATCAAAAGTAAGGAAATTACCCTATTATGATGGTTTAACAGACGTAGATCTGTTTTTGGATGAATTTGAGTGCGAAGTCCTTGAGGATCGTCGCTTCCAAGCATTAGAGTTGGCATTGCGCGCTACACCTACACGGTGGTGGGGTATGCATAAGGATAGTTTTGTCGAATGGAGAGAGTATCAGAGACTAATGAGGTTACGGTTTGGGTGTGCTAATACCAGGATGACTGAGAAATATAATGGGAGGGACGATACTTAGCAAAATGGACTAAAGCATGGGGTACATAACCGTAACTAGAGTGGGTCCACATATTTTTCCATACTTTGGATACAATACCCATGAATTGGTATCTAGAAACAGAGCTCCGCCATGGCACCGCGAAGTGGGATGTATTGAAGGCAGGGTTCTTATTGACCTTCAACTTTGAAGATGGTTTCGCAAGCATCGATGACGCACTACAAGAAATTAAGGCGATTATCTTCAGAACGCCAAAAGAACCTATGGAATGGATCCAAGCAGACTGGAACACCCAGCTGCGCCATGCGTTGGAATGCTATAATGTGACCATTGAAGAGGAGGATGAAGATTCGATAAATGTTAATATTCCAGAGGAAAAAGGGCATTGCAAAGTCAAAGGCCCACAAATAGAAAACCCAAACATCTCCGCGTCATTGAAGACCAAGCAAGTAAACATTGGTACAGAAGCACAACCAAAGTTCGCTAAGGTTGGAGATTATTGGGACGACTCTATAGTGGATAAGGTCGTTGAGTTACTCCGCGAATACCAGGATCTCTTCCCTACTAAGTTTTCGGATTTAAAGGGCATAGTTGCGATTTGGGCATTATGAAGATCACTCTGAAGCCAGACGCGAAGCCTATTAAACAGAGGTTGTATCACCTTAATCCTAAATACAAAGAAAAGGTTCACCTGGAGCTGGACACAATGTTGGAGGCAGGCATCATAGAACCAGTTAAAGAATCTGATTAGGTGAGCCCGATGGTGGTTCAGGAAGATAACAAAAAGGTGAAATAAGGATTTGGGTAGTTCTGCGAAAGCTTAATGATTCGTGTTTCCACGACCCATTTCCAACGTCCTTTACAGATGAAGTGTTAGACAACGTTAGAGGGCAGGAGACCTATTCCTTTACGGATGGGTTTTCTAAGTATCATCAGGCTAAGATTGCACCCCGGTTTTCAGTTTTACCTTATTTCTCCCTATAGTTAAATGCCCTTTCCCATATCCATACATTCAACAACTAAAAAAATAAATTTTTGTTGAAAACACAAATTCTGGAAATTTTACAGAATGCTGAAAAATGCAGAAATTTAAAAATAAAAAAAAAATCAGCACGTACAAACAATCATTTAACACATTTGAACATAGTGATTTTTGGTCAATGTGACCCTGGAAAAACCCCCTACAGCTCTTGGAGAAAACCAGTTTGAGAGCTCTTCTTTATTTCTGAAAATGTCTTTTTTACAGTGAGAAATATTCAGCAAAAAATCAGCAAGCAAATTTACAACTTATCTATTTTCTCGTGCCTCACAGCAAACTAGAAATTACAACAAACAGGACAGCAATAAATGTTGTACGGCCTCCTCGATTTTCGTGCCCACTTTCAGCCTTCAATGTTGTTGTACGGCCTCAATTAAATGTGTTGTAAGGACTGCAATAAATGCACTGTACGGACCTCGATTTGCATGCAGAAAAAAACAGCGAACTGCTCCTTCATTTCTGTGCAAACCACTCATCGATTTCTGTGCAAACCAGCTGTACAAATTTCTAGAAAATCGTGCCAAAATCAGTGTTTCACTGTGTGCAGAATCAACTGCACAGATCTGCTCAACTGTTGCCTTGGAATGTGTGCCAAGCTGTTGTCTCCTTCTCCTCCTTGTCCAAAAATCTCCCTTGCTCTCTTGCTCTCCTTCTCTCAATTTGCTCATGAAAGAATGAATGACCTTTTGCCTCCTTTTCCTCCTTTAATCTAATCCTAAGTGACTTTTGGGTAACCTCTAAATCCAATCGCTGAAATAGATTGAAATCTAGGGCTGAGATTAAATGCTCATTTAAATCTCACTTTTTATTTTTTAAGTCACCCCACTTTAATAAAGACCCACTTAGTCATTTATTTCCAAAGTCACTTTTCCTTTCTAATTTTACATTAACTTTATTAAAGTCACTTTAAAATTAGACTTTAGTAACTTTATCACTTAAAGTCACTTTTAAATAAGATTTAACTTTATAAAAATTATAAAGTTACTTTAGGAGAAAAATTAAATTGTTTTTGGACACTTTTCCCTAGGCCAAAAATCAAAGCCTTAGGGAACCACCTGTCCTCCGGTACCAAATTTCAACACTCCCTCTTACCGAGGAAGGTTTTCCTAACCACACCCATCTTGTCTCTGAAGTAGACATGCTTGCCCTATGGTAAGGCTTTGGTAAGAATATCTACAACCTGCTCATCAGTGGGAATGTACTCAAGCTCCACAGCTCCCTTCTTAACATAGTCTCTGATGAAATGATATTGATCCCGATATGCTTTGACCTGTCATGAAATACTGGATTCTTCGTGAGTTTAATGCAACTCTGATTATCACAGTAAATCACAGAAGGTCTCAACGACTGACCAAATAAGCTAAACAACATCTTGCGAAGCCAGATGGCCTCACAACTAGCTAGACTGGCTGCCATATACTCTGCTTCCACTGAACTCAATGCTACTGAATGCTGCTTCCAGCTGAACCATGACACTACTGCTGAACCCAACCCAAAACAGCACCCTGAAGTGCTCTTCCTATCAGAAGCAAAACATGCCCAATCAGAATCAGTATAACCTGCCAACCTCACTCCATCCCCCTGCCTGTAGTCCAGACCATAATCCACTGTCCCCTGCAAGTACCGCAAAATGTGTTTTGCAGCCACCCAGTGAACCTTCCTAGGCTCACACATAAACTGACTCATCGTGTTGACTGCAAAACAAATATCTGGTCTAGTGTTGACCAAATACATCAAGGAACCAATCAGCTGCCTGTACAATGTGGGATCCACCAACTCGGAATCCGAAGCATGAAGCTTTTTCCAGTTGGTGATCATCGGTGTCGACATGGGTCTACAATCCTCCATGTGGAATCTGCTAAGGATGTCCACAATATACTTCCCCTGCCCCAGGAAGAAATGTCCTCCTCCTGCCACACCTCCAAACCCAAAAAGTAATGCATCAAGCCAATGTCCTTCATCTCAAACTCTGTCGCAAGATCTCTCTTGCAGTGCTCTATGAGTCTCTCTGCACATGTAATGATCAAGTCATCCACATACAGCACCAGATGAGAGGCTCCTCACCTATCACAATAAAGTAAAGGTTCGGATCTGCCTCACTCTTTGTAAAACCCATCCCCTGCAAATAAGTATCTATCCTGGAGTACCAAGATCTGGGAGCTTGCTTCAGGCCATAAAGGGCCTTCTTCAGTCTGCACACATGGGACTCCTTCCAATGCACCTCAAAGCCCTGTGGCTGCTCAATGTACACCTCCTCCTGTATGAAGCCATTGAGAAATGCAGTCTTCACATCCATCTGGTGGATCTTCCAACCCATCTCTGCTGATATCGATATAATGGAGCGGATCGAAGTATATCGAGCCACGGGAGCGAAGGTCTCCTCATAATCAACTCCCTCTACCTGGGAGAACCCTCTAGCCACAAACCTCGCTTTGAATTTCTCAATGCTGCCATCTGCAGCATGCTTTACCTTGTAAAGCCATCATCTGGAAGTAACCACGGATTTGCCCTCAGGCCTCAACACCACCTCCCAAACATCATTCTTCATGATAAAAGAATACTACTCCTGCATGGCCTCTCTCTAGACCTGCTGGCTAGCTGCCTCCTCATAGCTAGAAGGCTCAGAGTCAAGGATGTTGGTAGCCATTGCCATATAGCTACAAAACCTCTCAGGTGGTCTACTCTTCTCTGACCAGCCCCTTCGGCTCAGCAACAGATGTGGCATCTCTCAAGGTGTCCTGAAGCCACTTGGGCTTCCTCTTCCCTGAGCACACTTCTCCCACTGGAGAATGAAACTCCTCCTCCTCATCATCAGGGGCCTGAACTCCTGACTGTCTGTCTGTTCTCCTCCTGCCTACACCTGAACCTATAGAAGCTGAGGTACCGTGTGAAATGTCCATCAGTGGACTCCCTAATGAACTACTCTGTGAACTGCTCGGAGCACCACCCCTCTGGCTCGGCGAGCCACTGCTCACTGACGGACCTGACATCATCATAGATGTACCTCTTGATCCTCCTAATCCCTGCCCACTGGATCCCTACGAGTGACTCAACTGCTGCTGAGGGTCTGGCTGATCCAAATACTCTAACTCCCGTGACCTCCTAAAGGCCCTGTCCTCCTCGAACTTCAAATCCCGCCTAACAACAACTCTCCTCTGTGCAGGAATGTAAATCCGAAAGGCCTTTGAGGTCTCACTGTAGCCCACAGAGATACCCTTCTCTGCGGTGGGCTCTAGTTTGGTCCTCTTCTCCTTGAGTATGTAGGAGTATGTAATGCATCCAAAGATACGAAGATGACCAATATCAGGCTTCTTCCCAGAAAAAGCCTCCTCCAGAGTCATGTGCCCCAAGGCACGATGCGGACTCCTGTTCTGCAATAAACAGTTGTGTTGCAGGCCTCTGCCCACAAGAACAATGGCAACCCCTGATCATGTAACATGGCTTTGGCAGCCCCTACGATGGATCTGTTCTTCCTCTCCGCAACCTCGTTCTACTGGGGGTTGTAAGGAACAGTCAACTCCCTCCTAATGCCTACCTCCGCACAATAATCAACAAACTCTCCAAGGGTGTACTCTCCCCCATTGTCCAACCTCGGGAACTTGATCTCCCGACTTGTCTGTGTCTCCACAAGAGCTCTAAACTCCTGAAACCGCTTGAAGACCTCACTCTTGGTCTTCAAGAAATAAATCCAGGTCCTCCTGGAGTGATCATCAATGAATAAAACATAGTACTCATATCCACTCAAGGAAACATGAGACATCCGACCACTCACATCAGAATGAATCAAATCAAGTATCCCAGTCACTCTGTTGTCACTGCTGTGAAAAGGGGATTTGGCAAACTTGCTGATCGCACATCCTCTGCAAGTATCAAAGTGATCAGTACTGAAATCTGGCACACCTGTAGTGGTCTCCCGCAAGGTCCTCAAGGCTCCATGATACATATGTCCTATCCTGTGGTGCCAAATCTCACATAGGTCAAAACTGCTAGCTCTGCTGTCAGTACTACTGCTCAATGCCACAAGGGACTGGAATGCAAACTTGTACACCTTTGCATGGCATACACCTATCACTCTAGCTGAATCAGCTGGAGTGCCCCTGGGATACATCAACACCTGTCCTCCCCTGAACAGTACCTCATACCCTCTTTCTTCCAAAGCTGAGACGGATATGAGGTTCTTCCTCATCCCTGGCACATAAAGAACATCTGTCACCTTCAAGGGAGGTTTGGACTCCCTCTGAAATGTCAATGTCCCCACCCCGACTACTCTAACAACTCTGTCATCACCGAGTACTACCTCTATATCAGTGCCACTCTCTAAAAGCTTGGAGAAGTACTCACGGACTCCTGTCATGTGACGTGAAGCCCCACTGTCCACATACCAGATACCTGAAAATGCTCCGCTAATCGAGGGAAAAGCATGCTCCCTCTGAACCTGTGTGGCAAGTGATCCTGCACTAAAGGACTCATACACAGTGAACCCAAACTCCCGGTCAAAACGAACTACAAAGTCCTCAACCTCTGCTGAAGCTGCCACGCTCTGGTTCTTCCCCTTCTTCTTCTTCTTCTCCGGACACACAACTGCATAGTGTCCCATCTTTTGAAAATTCCAACACTTCACCTTGGAATAGTCCTTATGTGTGTTACCCTGTTTACCTTATCTTTGTCTTTGCCCCCACCATTGCTTGTGGAAGCCTGCTTCTTCCCTTTGTTTTTCTTGTCTCCTGCTGACAGTGCTACATCCTCATCCTGCTCAACTGGCTTGGCTGCCCCAAGCTGACCTTTCATGATCTCTGTCTGAATGCAATCATCCCAAAACCTCTCCCATGTGGGAAGCATCTCACGTGCACAAACCCCATCAGCAAAGTTCATCCATGAATGGGGAGGCCATTCACTGCAATCCACACCAACTCAGTGGGTGGAATGGCCTCTCCGATCGCTGCCAACTCATCTTTCACATTAGTAATCTTTGTGAGATATCCAGCTGCACTATCATTACCCATCTTAATGTTCTTCATCTTCTCCTTCAGAACCATTTTCCGATTCTCATTGGTACTCTGGTAGAGATTGGACAATGATGTCCACATCTCATGGGCATTGCTCTTTCCTTTCATATGAGGAATGTAATGGTCTTTGACTCCATCTAGAATCAGTCTCTTACCCTTGTTGTTCTTTTTATTATACTCAGCCAACTGAGTAGCATCAATGGGCACAACAACAGGGTTCTGTGTGGTATGCACCATGATATCCCAGACTTCTGCCTCCTCAAAGATATTCTGCATTCTCTCCTTCCAAATGTTGTAATTTGTATGCCCATCCAGCCTATCCTCCACCCTCAATCCCAATGACATCTTGTTGTCCTAAAACTAAAAAATAGCACTGTTATAGTAAAGATAAAGCTGTTGTTTGTGAAAAATTAGCTTGCTGGAATTTCTGAGAGAAAAAATCAGCAGGCTGTAATTTTCCTCCTTGCTGTCCCAAACTAAACTTTAGCACTCAAGCTCTGATACCATATAGAAATTTCTCATTTCCCACCCCGGTTTTCAGTTTCACCTTATTTCTCGCATATAGTTAAATGCCCTTTCCCATATCCATACATTCAACAACTGAAAAAATAAATTTTTGCTGAAAACACAAATTCTAGAAATTTTACAGAATGCTGAAAAATGCAGAAATAAAAAAATCCGCAGGTACAAACAGTCATTTAACACATTTGAACACAATGATTTTTTGTCGATGTGACCCTGTAAAAACCCCCTACAACTCTTGGGAAAAACCAGTTCGAGAGCTCTTCTTTATTTCTGAAAATGTCTTTTTTACAGTGAGAAATATTCAGCGAAAAATCAGCAAACAAATTTACAACTTATCTCTTTTCCCGTGCCTCACAGCAAATTAGAAATTACAGCAAACATGACAGCAATAAATGTTGTACGGCCTCCTCGATTTTCGTGCCCACTTTCAGCCTTAAATGTTGTTGTACGGCCTGCATTAAATGCATTGTACGAACTGCAATAAATGCACTGTACGGACCTCGATTTTTGTGCAAAAAAACAGCAAACTTCTCCTCGATTTCTGTGCAAACCACTCAATTTCTATGCAAACCAGCTGTACGGATTTCTAGAAAATCATGCCAAAATCAGCCTTTCACTGTGTGCTGAATCAGTTGTACAAATCTGCTCAACTGCTGCCTTAGAATGTGTGCCAAGCTGCTGTCTCCTTCTCCTCCTTGTCCAGAAATCTCCCTTGCTCTCTTGCTCTCCTTCTCTCAATTTGCTTATGAAAGAATGAATGACCTTTTGCCTCCTTTTTTTCCTTTAATCTAAACCTAAGTGACTTTTGGGTAACCTCTAAATCCAATGGCTGAAATAGGTTGAGATCTAGAGCTGAGATTAAATGCTCATTTAAATCTCACTTTTTATTTTTTAACTCACCCCACTTTAATAAAGACCCACTTAGTCATTTATTTCCAGAGTCACTTTTCCTTTCTAATTTTACATTAACTTTGTTAAAGTCACTTTAAAATTAGACTTTAGTAACTTTATCACTTAAAGTCACTTTTAAATTAGATTTAACTTTATAAAAATTATAAAGTTACTTTAGGAGAAAAATTAAATTCTTTTTGGACACTTTTTCCTAGGCCAAAGATCAAAGCCTTAGGGAACCACCTGTCCTCCGGTACCAAATTTCAACAAAAACAACATTTATTATCAGAATTTGGGGGGAACGGTTGGATTTGAATTCAAATCCCCCTATAAATTGCGCATACCAGCCCAACAGAGAACACTTTCCGCTTTAAGACTTGTCGATGCATTTTGTTGTCTCTCGCATATGAGTCGAGTGTTTTGGGAGGAAATTGTGACTCGGCCCTCGTTTGCAGACTATTTTGCAGAAGAACGCGAATTATTCATAGATCAAATGACTTCCACTAACCTTGTTGAAGCCCTTAGTTCAGACGCAGCTGTGTTCGACGGGCCAGGACCGGAAGTTGCAAGTATGGAAGCTCCATCTCCTGTGCCTACGATGCTGAGGTCACCTAGGCCGAAGCCTACCCCTACTAGAGAAACCCAACCAGCCAAATCAAAGCAATCCGCGAAGGATAAGCAAAAGAAGTCGGTGTCGGTGCACGCATCCCCCAGGAAGCATACCAAAACATAGAAGCAGAAGAAGGATAAGCAGTCGAAGAAAGTAGTGGACCTAGAGGCGAAAGAAGCCCAAGGAACAGAAGATATTGACGTTGAAAGATTGGAACCTATAACAAGGCTCCCTGAGTATATCCCTCCATGAAAGGGAAAAGCAAAGGTCACGAAGGACCTAGATTCTGAGAAGTTCACCATATCCATGCCACTACTACCTGAGCAGGTACATTTTGAAGGTCCTCGGCTCACAAGGATCCCACTGTTGAAAATGGAGAATTGGGACCTCGCAGACCATGCTAAGTTTCCACACTTCGCGTCGAAAAAGTATATGCGTGTAGCATAAAAACTTATGCTGAAACAAGAAGGACTAATAGCTTGTAGACTTGATTATAAAAAATACACAGAGGTATTTAAAGTAATTATTTATTATTATATAAAAATGTATAATATGATTTGAATGTACAATAAGGACCCTGCTTTTATACCTCAACAGGTGACCTTTCGTGAATGGGCATGTCTTTTAGACATGTCTTTTCACTTAATGACTAATTAACCTAAATAATATTTAATTATTTAATATTTATATTTATTTTATTTAGCTAATTGTTATGAATTATATTCATAACATAGCCTCTCCCTTCGGAAGCTTTGTCCTCAAAGCTTTAATACTTGGGTTTCCTTCACTTAGTTGCTGTCGATGTATACAACTTGGTCATTGATTCGTCAAGTAGCTTATCAATACTATTCCCTTGGATTATATATATATATATATATATATAGTTTTTTTTGTTATAAATTAATATATATATACATATACTATATAATTATAAGTTACATTTATAATGTAATTATAATTATATAATTTTTTTTTAATTTGTTCTATTATGCCGCTGCAACCGTCGTTTTTTGCAACCGTTGTTTCTTATAGATACAGGGTCACGCCTTTTAACTACTTCGTTCATGTTCATCATTTCTTCATTCTTGTCACACGCCAAAAGACTTGTATAACACAGGCAAGCTCAAACCCCATGGCTGTGAGGCACTCAATTGCCTCACGTTCCTCTAGACTTAGATTAGTGGCTTCGCCCATTCCTCTAGCAGCCTCGTCATTAGCGCCTTGAACAGATTCAGTAAGTAGGCGAAGAATATCACCCTGGTGATCTTGAATAACTTTCATCACTCGAGGAAACTTTTTGCTTAGTCTCTCAACCATGGGCTGCAATATTTCAGGGTTAGCCTACACAAATGACCTCAGAGCTTGGAAGTGCGGGTTAGTCCGTAAAATGTTAATAACCTCAAAAAGGACCTGAGCATTGGCCGAAGCCCCAGATCCGCTTCGCATCATGTTAGGGAGACTCTGCAGAAAAATATTTGAGTGGCTTGCATTATGCCTTCTCTCAGCTCTCTCTTTGATATAATTTTCATGTTTTTTCCATTTTGGATTCTTCTCAGCCAGAACCTCTTCATGAGGTCGTGCAGATTCGAAAGGACTTGGCTTCGTTGTCTTTGGCACATCGGAATCAACACTTGGACTCAAAGCAAGTGATGTCGCAGCTCTTGGAGGATTCAAAACGAGCCGAGGCCATTCAGCAAGACGATCGTCATCTCTATTTGATTCTTTAAACGAGCTCCTGCTACCCCACCTGTCTGAATCCAATGCCGAATTATAGCTAGATCCCAAGCCCATGGACTTCCAATCTGACAGTGCGCTGGGAACAAAAGTCTTTCCACTGCCCCAATTATCAGCTTCGTCAGCTCTAGAACCACCATCAAATCCTTTGGAATTGCCATCAAATCCTTTAGAACCGCCTTCAAATCAATCCCCGTCATATCTCTGTCGTTCGAAGGAACTTCCCAAGGACGACATAGGTGGCAACGATTTCTTCGCATTGCCCCTATTATCCGCCTCGTCAACCTTGGAACGCATATCCCTATCACCGCAGCCTCTAGACATTTGTCCGTGTCTTATATCATCATCAAAACCCCTGTAACAATTCCTTCCAATCAAACCATAGTGCCTGCCATACGACAAAGTAATTGAACCATCCTTCACAGTCGATCCTTCATCCCCATTTCCATGATGAACATGTGCTACAGACATCCCTGTTAATGATGCTTTCATTTCTTCCAAGTGCGACTCATACGCTAACTTTCTTTGGCATTCATCCTTCCTCCTCCTTCGTTCTAGCACGATCACGCTCTGACATAGGAGGACCATCCTCTATTTCAACCTTCTTAGGAGGAGGTTCCTCTTGACACAATCCATCATACATCCGAACAGGGGTTGTAAGACTTCGAACAATTTCCTTCTTTCTTGTTTGTTCATGGCTCCCAATTTTTTCTGACAGTTTGCCACAAACCAGGCAAGCCTCTGGTTCATCGTAGACACATCCGGAATCGACAAGGAGGTCACCCACAGCTTGATAGGCGCCCTCTCCCTTGACGCCAAAGTTGAAGGATTCATCCTTGAGGACATTTATTATGTGAGGACATTTATTATGTACTCGATAATAGTGGTGTCCACATCCAGCACTCTGCGCCCCAACGCTTCATACACGATTGTAGCAGCATTCTCTTCAGCCTTGCTCGCCACCGACATTATTGGGGTTGTTCTGTTATTTCGCTTTCGATCAAATGCGCGATTATGGGATGAATTTCCCTCTACAAAGGCGTCCCTCTCCTCTGACTCGCCGATAAATAAATTAAACTCCTCTAACTTTTCCCCTTTACTTTCAACATCAACTTTATTTGGATCACCATCTTGATCTATATTAGCTTCATCTGAATCATCATCTAGATCATTTTCCTTTCGAGCTTCTTTAACTTCTGCTTCAGGACTTTTCTAAACATTGAATTGCTTCTTCAATACTAAATTGTTCAACGTAATTAGGACGTGAACATAATGGCACATTGTGCAGCGAACTACGTTCAAAGGCCCGCATGATTATATCGTGTGCCATGGCTCTAATACCATTGTAGCATAAAAACTTATGCTGAAACAAGAAGGACTGATAGCTTGTAGACTTGATTATAAAAAATACACAAAGGTATTTAAAATAATTATTTATTATTATATAAAAATGTATAAGATGATTTGAATGTACAATAAGGACCCTACATTTATACCTCAACAGGTGACCCTTCGTGAATGGGCATGTCTTTTAGACATGCCTTTTCACTTAATTTCAAGACTAATTAACCCAAATAATATTTAATTATTTAATATTTTAGACATGCCTTTTCACTTAATTTAATGACTAATTAACCTAAATAGTATTTAATTATTTAATATTTATATTTATTTTATTTAGCTAATTGTTATGAATTATATTCATAACAATGCGTAGAGTCTATTATGCAGAATCAGGTGTTACGGCATTGGAAATAGAGGAATGGTCCACGATTTTGAGCACTCAGGGTTGCTCAATTTGCTATGGGTACCACATTACCACCGCACCCCCATCAATATGGTATGTGTGCGCCAGCTGCTCACATTGGTGCACGATGGTTGTTTATGGCTAGGGGGCCTATCCTCATTACAGACATGCTCATTTACATAATCATGCACCTGCCCTATAAATGTGCGAACCCGGCCAAGGAGTTTGGCGGAAACACTGGGGAAAAAGACCTCGGAGAAAGGCTGAAGGAGAGATTATGGCCTCCTTCAGAAGTCGCAAGGGTATTCAATTATTTCTATAACAGATCCGACAATTCAAGTTGCTACCTAGATTTTAGCAGGGAAGGTGATGATAAAATGCCACACGGACGAAGTTCCAACGCCTATAGATTCCCTGGTTGTACAATGCGCGAAAACCGTACAGTTTAATTGGGCAACATACCTCTACAGGAGTGCCTGGCGAACTGCCGCAAGGCCCAGGATGAAACCAAGTCATTTCACTACACTTGGTTGTTACTGTCAATTGTGCTAGTTGCATGGAAATTACCAAAGGATAGCCAATTTCCTCCGCTCGAGGAAGGATTGCCGGAGGCAACGCAATTCGCTTCCTTATGGTCTACAAAGCATGTCGCACAAATTGCAGAGACGAGGATCTTTTGGGTCCTTATGGAAATGGATCTCCGCATGGCCATTAATAAGCGTCTGAGCTTATCCCCTACCTTGTTCACACCGCTGTCAGCCTACGCGACATTCAAGGCTGACTTCCACAAAATATACATCCAAACACGGAAAAATCCAGAGAAAAAATGGCATGACTTGCCCTATTTGGTGACAGAAACAGATGTGCAGGAGGTTGTAGAGAAATGGCCTGCAGAGTGGCACGCCCCATCAGACCTAGCTGCGGGACCAAGCACGGGCGCGGAAAATTCTGTCGCGCAGAAAAGAAAGAAGGCAACTAAGAAGGTTGCGTGTAACCTAGCAAAACAGAAAAAGAAGTTGCAGAAAAGGCTCGTGTGGAGCAAGAACGCCCTGCCAAGGAGTGGGTGGAGCTAGAACAGCGCGAGTCACAAAAAGATGACAAGTCACCTTCACCGGAGACAGAGGAAGAAGAACTTTAAGGGCAAGGCGGCAGAGGCGATGAGGGGTAGAGCACCCATTTGTTTTGAAAAGATGTGGTGAGGAGTAGCATGGTGGAACATGGAAAAAACGAAAATCGAATAAGTCACAGGTTGATCCCATGGTGTTAACAGAAGGCGATCTCGATGAGATCGGTGATAAAATCAGGGATACCACGACAAAAGTGCTGCAACAGTTTGAGCAACACTACATGTAAACGTTGGGGAGCGTCCAAAAGGATCTGCGTGAGCTGCAGATCCAAGCAAGCAGAATACAGGTGGGCACCGGACAAGCGAGCACGGAACAAGCGAGTGTGGCACCCAAGACAAACCAAGCAACATAGCTAGTAAGGACCCTAGACCTCAGAACTATACCATTACCAAACAGGTCCATTCGTGCAGAGTCCGCTGACGATCGCATTGTACTGAATGTAGCTGATCCAAATTCGATCCATGAAAATTATCAAAGTGCTATGACTGTATCAAATCAGGATAGACTTCGAATTTATGAACAAAGAGCTATCAGGAAGACCTCTGGACAGTGGCAGTTTGCAGCCAACAAGGAACGACGAGGACCTCGGTCAAAGAGCGCTAACCGAGGCCCATGGATACTGTGCAGGAGACAAAATTGGCAATTAGGAAGCCCGAATCGGGAAACGAAGGCCATTTCTGATGTAATCGTGCATCGCTGGGCAAAACCCCTCGAGAAGGAAAAGCCTCGAGCGCTCGATCGCATGGGAAGCCGAGAACCGAAGAGAAAACGCTAAGGCGAAAGGCAGGTCCCGTGCTCCAAAACCAGCGGTATATCGGAGGCATATTGGGGCGGTAAGCGGATTTGGCAGAAAATGAGCGATTCCATACACTACACAACGCCTGTCCGACGGATGAGAGAGAAAACCGCCTCTCATCATGGGCTAACGGTCGAGCAAGTCAACCGCGCGAAATGAGCAAACACCGTAGGATCTAGGGACTCCAGATCTGACGGCGAAGATTGCACCCGATGGGAAACCGGATTTAACAGGGGAATTAAGCCGCGGCATATTTGAGGTCCGATTTGACCGCTGAGTTGGCGAATGAATCATTTCACAATGTAACCGAAATACCGAACCGTTGAGGAAGAGCTGGCGCAGTTCGTGAGAGGACAAGTGGCCACTTCCATGTGGACATTGGTGAAGACGCAGAGGCAGGGAACTCCAAGCGAACAGCAGCAGGCGATCCGAAGGGGCGGAAGAGGAAATGAACAATCAAGGACAAATTGGCTTTAAGCCATGAACAAACAGAGAACAGTACGAAGAAAAAAGGAAGAACCAGAGAAGAAAAACAATGACAGAAAAGGAAAAAGAGACAATGAAGCAAGAAGCAGAAAACAAAGAGTCGAGCTGACCTAAGGCAGCATTGAGCAGACAGAACCAGGGTTGAGAGTTTCAAGCCATCCCGGTGAGGACACCTGTCGGGAATTGAGCACCATTGGACTCATCCCATTAAAGACCAGAGAGGTCGAGACTTGGTACTTGGTAGGGAAAGAGTTTGTGCACTGTAGTGGCTTGGGGAATCCAAGAACCACCCTATTAAGCATCCTCTATTTCCGGAGACTCAAGTGAGCTCCTCATTGTAAATCTTTGCTTTAAAGACACAATAAAAGAAGGCCACCACTGAGAGCTGGACCGGAGACGTAGCCCTAGAGAATAGGGTGACATCCTTATTAATGTGTTGTGTTCTTGTATTGCTTACTGTGTTTCTCTTATTGTCTTCCATTTTTCCAATGTCTATGTATTTTGCAATCTGATCAATCTGTTGCCCAAGATAACATAGACACACACTAGCACATGAGTCTATAATACCTTCATTCATTAATTATTTAACCGAGATCACTCACGAGTGATTTTCAGATCAGTAGCAGCGCTCTCCAACGAGACCTCCACACGCTACATACAGGGTTGGCAGATGAATTGAGAACTAGGGAGCAGTGCGCCTTCAACCTCATTAGGGAGTACAAACTAAACAATGAGCAAATGTTCGCTGAAAAGACGCAGGCTTTGAAGGAAAAGGAGGCACTTCAGACGCATAGTTCCAGTCTAGAGTCAACAGTAGCAGAGGCACGCAAGACAATGCCTGAGCTTTACATCCCGGAGGATACACAACCAAAAACCAAGATCAGAAAGTTAGCCGTTGGTGTGTGTGAGGCTAAAGCAGAGGTTGGACGAGTCGCGTTTGAGCTCAACATGAAGATTATAGAGCTACAGTTAAAGTTGCAACCCACAACTCCGCCTGAGGTCCGAGAGCAGCGCGGAGCCGCGATAAAGGAAGGCATGGCTACATTGGATGCCACAGCCACTAACTATGCATCATTATTTGAGTAGGTTAAGGAACTCGTGACCAATCTGCAGGAGGATTTGAACCTGCAGACGCTGAACACAGAGGTAAGGCAGTTGCAGCAGCGATATGATAAAGTCGGGGCAACTACACGCTCCTGAGCACCATCGCAGTGCCTTTGTCAAATTAATGGAAGGAAAGCAGCTACTGACACAAGTGGAGGAAGCGCAAAAAAAGGAGGCCTTGCTAAAGGCTAGGTTGCAGTCTTGGTTGGAGGCTTATCAAGTCACGACTACCATTCAAGATAAGCTTACAGGGTTGCAGCAGAAACAGCAGAAGATGAGGCTAGTCGTAGAAGTTCCAACCACGGAAAAGTTGGTCGAGAAAGTCAAGCACGCAGCAACGCAGAGCGCTGCCGAGTTGGCAATGATCCAGGTGGAGTTGGGGGATCTTTCGAAACTGCCGGGAACAGCCGAAACAGCCGGAACTATCGGGAACTGACACAACTGCAGGAATAGCCAGAGCATCTGTCTCCGAAGGAGAGCAGCATGCAAGGGACAACTAACTAACATTGGGATAGTTGTATGGTACTTAGAAACAAATACACCAAGCATGCAGTGATATAACTAGCATGCAAAGGACAACAAGCATGCTAGGGACAACAAGCAAGCAAGATGCAACCAACACATAGGTCAGTATGGCAACATGGTGCAGCAACGGCACATAATGCAGTACAGTGATGGGTATAGTCATGATCAATGAAGCATGACGAGATGCAACATAGTGATGATGGGTGCAGCATGATGACAAAATGCAGCACAACAATAGGTGAAAGAATCAGTTGAAGCAACATGTCTTCAACTGATCTCATGTATCATCTTCTTCGAGATGATCTATGCTCCTATCTAGATAAGTCAAAATGTTGACTTCTGTTGTAAACGTACCATCTCTCTCTCTCTCTGCTAAACTATTGAAGAACATATAAGAAGAATTGATCAAGGGTTTCCCCACATTGGGGTTTGTCCCTAGCTAGCGCCAAATATTGTGTCCTCTTGTCTTGGCTTGTCTTTTGTGATTTATGCTTATGTTCTATCTACAGTTTACTTTAATGCTGATGTGATTGAAAAGATATTGAGCTAACTGTGAAAATTGAAATAAATTGCTCTAAGAATAGAACATACCTAAAATTTAACATGATATCAAAGCTGAGGTGAAGACAATGCCCAAGAAGAGTGAGAGCAATCACTGAAGACAATTAGGAAAGGACAAAAGGATCAGTGGATTCCTCATCCCTCTTCAAATTCACCGAGGGTGAAGTCGAAGCAGAGAATATTATCAGAATGGTGCAGCGGAAGTTTCTGATGGCCTACCTAAAGATCACTTCATTAGGAAGTCTGAATCTAAGGGTGGAAGGAAAGGCAGATGCCTTGGTTGCAATAAGTTCAACCATTATGCGAAGGAGTGTTCGAATGGCAGAGACACATCTCTTGATGAAGATAACAATCATTCCAGGGACATCTTCAATGATCAAAGGAACGACAGGTAATGCAGGTCATCAAGGAAATGGCCGACTCTTCAAAGAAAGCAAGGAAACCCAGGTATGAAGAATCAAATGTTGTTTTTGATAAGATAAAGAAGCGTTATCTTGTATTGGCCATCTCCTTCAAATTTTTTGGGAATCTGGCTTATTGATTGTAGTGCTTCAAGGCACTTCATAGGATAGTAGGGTGCACTCTCTAATTTGGTAGAGATGGAAACAATCGTGGGATTATACTTGGAGCCAATGCCACCAATCCTGGAAAGGGTGTAGGGAATGTTACCCCTCGATTCAATGAGGGTAACTCGATTCATTTACAGAATCTCTTTTATGTACCTGATTGCAAGAAGAACTTGGTGTCCATTTCAATGGAAGTCAAAGGTTACAAGGTGGCACTCATCGATGGAAATGTACGTGTTTGAAAATAGAATTTTCAAAGATGTTCTTGAATTCAGGGTTGTATCAAGTTGCAGGAAGTCCATTGACACATAGCACCTGAGGTCTGTGAGTCAGATGGTGACAGGGATGCCTGAATTCAAAAAGAGCATGAAAGTACGTGTCTGAGATGTACCGAAGGAAAATCTTACAAGGGGACCTTTCCCCTCATGTAGTAGGTCCACAGGTTTGGAACAACCCGAGGGGTTTGAGATTCATGATCAGGAATCTCACGTATGCAGATGGAAAAAAGCCCTCTATGGCTTCAGGCAAAATTCCCTGCGCATAGTATGAGAGGATTGATAGCTGTCAAATGAAGCTGAGATTCACTAAGAATGAAGCCGATCCAAACCATTGTTTGAAGGTTGTGGATGATAGACCTCTCATACCAGCACCTTCTAAGGATGACCTATTTCAAACAGGTGCAGACCCTCTCACTTGCAAAAGTAAGAGGGAGTTGGATTCCGGATGTGGAATGGTAAACTGCAAGCCCGTGACTACCTCAAGGATCTTAACTTTCAAAAGTTATATGGTGATGATGTCGGCCCAGATTTGGGAAATGCCTCTGAGTTACATAAACTCATTTGCATTGATGTTCTTGTTGAACTTCCGATTAGACATGTTTTGTAGTTAGCATGGTGAGCTCATATTTGGTTGAGCCTCACTAGATTGGTGCTAAGAATCTTCTAAGATATCTTCGGGGCACAATCTCATGGATTGAGATACACTGCCGGATATATGAAGTTGCATGATTAGTTCTCCCGTGGCAACTGTGGAACAAGATGATTAGTTCTCCGATGGGTCGCGATGATTAGTTCTCCCATGGCAACTGTGGAACAGGATGATTAGTTCTCTTCTGGGTCGGGATGATTAGTTCTCTTGTGGGCCAGGATGATTAGTTCTCCTATGGCAACTATGAAACAGGATGATTAGTTCTCCTATACGCCGAGATGATTAGTTCTCCCGTGGCAACTTTGGAACAGGATGATTAGTTCTCCCATGGGCTGCGATGATTAGTTCTCACGTGGCAACTGTGGAACAGGATGATTAGTTCTCTTATGGGCCGGGATGATTAGTTCTCCCAAGGAAACTGTGAAACAGGATGATTAGTTCTCCCATGGAAACTGTGAAACAAGATGATTAGTTCTCCTGTGAACCGGGATGATTAGTTCTCCCGTGGAAACTATGAAACAGGATGATTAGTTCTCCTGTGGGTAGGGATGATTAGTTCTCCGATGGTGACTTTGGGGCAGGATGATTCGTTCTCCTGTGGATAGGGTGATTAGTTCTCCTGTTGAGGCATCCTACCCATGCAGTCTGGGACTCATGGGAAGTACCTCTCATCTGATCAATGAGCAGTCAAATGGGGTTAAGGACCATAGTAGTATTATCGATGGAGGCATCGATGTATCTACCGTACTCCCTATGCTAGGATGACCTCCATTGATCTGGGATCAGTATGAGTGGTTTGAGACACTCTCTTGTGATATTGATCTAGGATCAATAAAACTGACTTCGGGCCAATAAGAGTGATGTGACACAGTCTCTTCAGATGAAACTGACTTCGAGTCAATAGAGAATGGTATGAGACATTCTCGATCAATTCTTCTTCTTCATGGTTCAAAGAGCAGAGCAGAGCAGTGCAGGGCACTGATGGTAGAGATAGTACAGTCGGACATATGGATCACCGAATGGAGTTCTCCCTAGTTGAAAGGGACTGTTAAAATTGGCAACTAGGGCCAAACTCCATGTGGGTAATCTTATTAATGGAAGCTGATATTTTTCTTGGATCCCTCTCATCGAGAGGTGTAAGATTGATATAAAGATCATTCAATTCCGATAAGTATTCATGGAGATATGAATTTATTTGTGTTATGGGACAATTCATCAAGGTCGGCCAACAATCAAATAAACCCCACTTGTGCTCAACATTTTAGTATAAATAGAGGTGGCCTTGAAGTCATTTCAACCAGTGTGGAAAAAGTCGGGAATAAATCCCGATTAAATCCCGATTTTTTTATTTTTTTGGCTGGCCGATTAAATCTCGATTTTTTGATTTTTTTGGCTGGCCGTTTAATTTTGCGGACTTTTTGCCGACTTTTTCGAAAAACTCCCGACTTTAACGACTTTTTCAACTTTTGGACCCTTGCCAATTTAATCCCGACTTCGACTTTTTCCACATTGATTTCAACACACTTGGGATCTCTTCCTCTCTACTTATCTTTGGATTTTAGTAGGAGGAGAGATCCTAAGGAATAGCATTGCCCTAATCTAGAGGGCAGAAGCCGGAACTGTTGGAACTATTAGGAAAGCCGGAACTGCTGGGAATAGCCAGAATTGCCAGAAAAACTCGGCACTTCCAAAACTGCCAGTAATAGTCGAAATTGTCGGAACTGCCGGGAATTGCTGAAATTGTCGGAACTGTCGGGAATAGCCGGAATTTCCAGGAACAGCTGGAACTACCGAAACAGTCGAGAAAGCTGACGCAAAGGGCAAAAGTTGGAACTGTTGAGAACTGCTGGAAAAGCCAAAATTGTCGAGAATAGTCGGAATTGCATGAACTGTCAAGAATAGTTGGAATTGCCGAAATTATCGGAACCTTCGGGAACAGCCGGAACTACCAAAACTGTCAAGAACTACCGAGACATGCAGGAAAGCTAACGCATAGGGTAGAAGCTGAAACTGTCGGGAACTACCAGAATAGCCGAAACTGCTGGGAACAACTAGAACTACCAGAACTGCCAGAACTGCCGGAACTGCCTGAACTGCCAGAGCATCTGTCTCCAAAGGAAAGCAGCGTGCAAGTGACAACTAACTATCTTTGGGACAGTTCTATGGTACTTCGCAGCAAATACACCAAGCATGCAATGTTACAGCTAGCATGCAAAGGACAACAAGCATGCTAGGGACAACAAGCAAGCAAGATGCAACCAACACATAGGTCAGTATTGCAACATGGTGCAGCAATGGCACATAATGCAGTACAGTGATGGGTACAATCATGATTAATGAAGCATGATGAGATGCAGCATAGTGACGATGGGTGCAGCATGGTGTAGCATGATGACGAAATGCAACACAACGATAGGTCAAAGAATCAGTTGAAGCAGCATGGCTTCAACTGATCTCATGTATCATCTTCTTAGAGATGATCTATGCTCCTATCTAGATAAGTCAAAATGTTGACTTCTGTTGTAAACGTACTATCTCTCTCTCTCTCTACTGAACTATTGAAGAACATATAAGAAGAATTGATCAAGGGTTTCCCCACATTGGGGTTTGTCGCTGGCTAGCGCCACATCTTGTGTCCTCTTCTCTTGGCTTGTCTTCTGCGATTTATGTTTATGTTCTATTTGCAGTTTACTTTAATGCTGATGTGATTGAAAAGACATTGAGCTAACTGTGAAAATTGAAATAAATTGCTCTAAGAATAGAACATACCTAAAATTTAGCATGGTATCGGACCTAAGGTGAAGACAATGCCCAAGCAAGAGTGAAAGAGCAATCACCAAAGACAATTGGGAAAGAACAAAATGATCAGTGGATTCCTCATCGCTCTTCAAATTCACCGATGGTGAAGTCGAAGCAGACAATATTATCAAAATGGCGCAGCGGAAGTTTCTGATGGCCTACCTAAATATCACTTCATTAGGAAGTTCAAATCTAAGGGTGGAAGGAAAGGCAGATGCCTTGGTTGCAATAAGTTCGGCCATTATGCGAAGGAGTGTCCGAATGGAAGAGACACATCTCTTGATGAAGATAACAATCATTCCAGGGACATCTTGTTAAGTTTAGGTATGTTCTATGCTAGAGCAATTTATTTAAATTTTCACAGTTAGCAATCACATCAACATTACGATAAACTGCAGATAGAACATAAATACAAAACGCAGAAGACAAGCCAAGACAGGAGGACACAAGATATGGCGCGAGCCAGGGACAAACCCCACAATGTGTGGGGAAACCCTTTGATCAAATCTTCTTTTATCTTCAAAGTTCAGCAGAGAAAGAGAGAGAGAGAACATTTACAACAGAAGTCAACACTTTGACTTTCTATATCTATATGAGATCAGTTGAAGACATGTTGCTTCAACTGATTCTTCTGCTTCAACTGATTCTCAAGGTGACTCCTTCACCTATCATCGTGCTGCATCTCATCCATTTGCTGCACCTTACTGTGTAGCACCATCATGCTGCATCCAGCATCATCATACTGCTCATGATCACTGTGCTGCCCATACATCATGTTGTCCATGATCTCATACAACATCATGCTGCCCATTACTAATATACCCATCATTTTGTTCATCATCATGTTGCCCTTTATGTCCATGACCTCATTCATCATTATGCTGTCCTTTATGTCCATGTCATGTTATAGCAACATCATACAACCATCTAATAGCTTTAGATCTCAACTGTATAATGCATGACAACTTCATATATTATGGTAATAGTCTGAGCCCTCAAATACCCATACGAAATGCTGACTGTGGTGTTATGGCCTGCGGCCTAACACACAGTCTTCCTGTAGCAGCATAAACAATATACTTGTTCTTCCAATGATACCCCAACAGGTTTGTTCCACTGCTCCTTTTAACTCAGCCTTCTAACAAGAAGAAATCACGCTCACATAGTTGTAACGGGGATGCTCAAATAGTCCCTTAACCTTGCTGTATGATCGTTCCTTCTACTGCGGCTATGACACATGGTTGTACTGCGGTTTGAACAGCAGATCTGGTCTCCTTCTTACCAGCGTATCAGGGCCTCCTTATTACAGCGTATAGGGCTGCTGATCAATCCTTCATTTGCTGCGGATAAGGTCTTTTCATAACAGTGGATAAGGCCTCTTCTTTTCCTGTGTATTCATGCCTCCTTTGCTGCATAAAGCACTTGACGATTGTGGCCCTAGGGCACCCTTAAATGCTGTGGTTAGGGCACCCTTAAATGTGGCTAAGTCTCCCCTTTTGGACAGCGTCTTAATTTCCTTTAGAACTGCTTGAGGGAGCCTTCTAGGACTGTGTATAACAGGTTGCACAATTGTGTGTTAGGATGGCTCCATTTGACTGTCTCCTTTGCGTGAACATGACTGTGTTGTAGATGTATTAGGGCTTCTTCAATAGAGAATAGATTAGTTTCTTTGGACAGCGTTTAAGCCTCTCCTTACTGCGTTCTGGAGGCTCCCTTGACAGCGTAGATGAGGACTGCTGATTGACCTGTGGCTAGGGCACTTGGGCTCCAATCAGACTGCGGCTATACCTTCTTTGACTGCAGTTAGGGTATGACTAGACCAGCCTCTAGAACAGCGTATTCTCCTCTCGATCTCTCTGTCCACAAAACCCAAACAAGTGGAGAGAGATCACGAGAGGTGTGTGTAAAATGTCTTCAAGTCCTCTTCTATTTATACCAAAAACGAGGATGATGAATAGACACGTCGGTTGGGCTTCTAGAGCCTACATAAGTGCTGGTCGGCTTAATAATAAATATATAAACAAAATAAATTCATATCTCCATAAATACTTATCGGAATCGGATGATCTTTGGATCAATCCTACACCTCTCGACGAGAGGGATCCAATAAAAATATCAGCTGCCATAAATAAGCCGACCCACATGGAGTTTGGCCCTAGTTGCCAATTTAACACATCTTCAATGATCAAAGAATGACAGGTAATGCAGGTTATCAAGGAAATGGTCGACTCTTCGAAGAAAACAAGGAACCCCAGGTATGAAGAATCAAATGTTGTTTTTGATAAGATAAAGAAGCGTTATCTTGTATTGGCCCTCTCCTTTAGATTCTTTGGGAATCTGGCTTATTGATTGTAGTGCTTCAAGGCACTTCCTAGGATAGTAGGGTGCACTCTCTAATTTGGTAGAGATGGAAACAATCATGGGATTATACTTGGAGTCGATGCCACCTATCCCGGAAAGGGTGTAGGGAATGTTACCCCTCAATTGAATGAGGGTAACTCGATTCATTTATAGAATCTCTTTTATGTACATGATCACAAGAAGAACCTGGTGTCCATTTCGGCAATGGAAATCAAAGGTTACATGGTGGCACTCATTGATGGAAAGGTACGTCTTTGATAATAGAATTTTCAAAGATGTTTTTGAGTTCAGGGTTGTATCAAGTTGCAGGAAATCCACTAGGGACCATGTCCATTGACACATAGCACCGGAGGTCTGTGAGTCAGATGGTGACAGGGATGCCTGAATTCAAAAAAAGCATGAAAGTACACGTCTGAGATGTACCGAAGGAAAATCTTACAAGGGGACCATTCCCCTCATGTAGCAAGTCCACAGGTTTGGAACAACCCAAGGGGTTTGAGATTCATGATCAGGAATCTCACGTATGCAGGTGGAAGAAAGCCCTCTATGGCTTGAGGCAAAATTCCATGGGCGTAGTATGAGAGGATTGATAGTTGTCAGATGAAGCTGTATTCACTAAGAGTGAAGTCGATCCAAACCATTATTTGAAGGTTTTGGATGATAGACCTCTCATACTAGCACCTTCTGAGGACGACCTATTTCAAACAGGTGCAAAACCTCTCACTTGCAGAAGTAAGAGGGAGTTGGATTCCGGATGTGGAATGGTAAACTGCAAGCCCGCGACTACCTCGAGGATCTTAACTTTCAGAAGTTATATGGTGATTATGCCAGACCAGATTTGGGAAATGCCTTTGAGTTCCATAAACTCATTTGCATTGATGTTCTTGGTGAACTTCCGTTCGGACATATGTTTTGCAGTTAGCATGGTGAGCTCATATTTGGTTGAGCCTCACTAGATTGGTGCTAAGAATCTTCTGAGATATCTTCGGGGCACAATCTCATGGATTGAGATACACTGCCGGAAATATGAAGCTGCATGATTAGTTCTCCCGTGGCAACTGTGAAACAGGATGATTAGTTCTCCTGTGGGTCGGGATGATTAATTCCCCTGTGGCAACTGTGGAACGGGATGATTAGTTCTCCCGTTGCCACTGTGAAACAGGATGATTAGTTCTGCTGTGGGTTGCAATGATTACTTCTCCCGTGGCAATTGTGGAACAGGATGATTAGTTCTCCTGTGGGCCGGGATGATTAGTTCTCCTGTGGCAACTATGGAAAAGGATGATTAGTTCTCTTGTGGGCCAGGATGATTAGTTCTCCCGAGGCAACTGTGAAACAGGATGATTAGTTCTCTTGTTGGCCAGGATGATTAGTTCTCCCCTGGAAACTGTGACACAGGATGATTATTCTCCTCTGGGCCAGGATGATTAGTTCTCCCGTGGCAACAGTGAAACATGATGATTAGTTCTCCTGTGGGCCGGGATGATTAGTTCTCCCATGGAGACTTTGGGGCAGGATGATTCATTCTCTTGTGGACAGGATGATTAGTTCTCCCATGGTGACTTTAGGGCAGGATGATTCGTTCTCCTGTGGACAAGATGATTAGTTCTCCTGTCGAGGCATCCTACCTATGCAGTCTGGGACTCATGGGAAGTACCTCTCATCTGGTCAATGAGTAGGGAAATGGGGTTAGGGACCATAGTAGTACTATCGATGGACGCATCGATGTATCAACCGTACTCCCTATGCTAGAATGACCTCCACTGATCTGGGATCAATAAAACTGACTTCGAGCCAATAAGAGAGATGTGACACAGTCTCTTCAGATGAAATTGACTTTGGGTCAGTAGAGAATGGTATGAGACATTCTCGATCAATTCTTCTTCTTCATGGTTCAGCAGAGCAAAGCAGTGCAGGGCACTAATGGCAGACATAGTACAATCGAACATATGGATCAGCGGATGGAGTTCTCCCTAGTTGAGAGGGAATGTTAAAATTGGCAACTAGGGCCAAACTCCATGTGGGTCATCTTACTAATGGAAGCTGATATTTTTCTTGGATCCCTCTCATCAAGAGGTGTAGGATTCATCAAAAGATCATCCGATTCCGATAAGTATTCATGGAGATATGAATTTATTTGTGTTATGGGACAATTTGCCAAGGTCGGCCAACAACCAAATAAACCCCACTTGTGCTCAACGTTTTAGTATAAATAAAGGTGGCCTTCAAGTCATTTCAACACACTTGGGATCTCTTCCTCTCTACTTGTCTTTGGGTTTTAGTAGGAGGAGAGATCCTAAGGGATAACGCTACCCTAATGTAGAGGGCAGAAGTCGGAACTGTCGAGACTGCTAGGAACTATAGGAACTGTCGAGACTGTCGGGAATAGACGGAACTACAGGGAATATACGGAATTGCCGGGAAAAGTTGGAACTGTCGAGAATAGCCGGAATTGCCGGGAGCTGCCGAGAAAAGCCGAAATTGCCGGAACTATCGGAACGGTCGAGAATAGCCAGAACTGTTGGGGACAGCTGGAACTGCCGGAACAGTCGGGAAAGCTGACGTAGAGGGTAGAAGCCAGAACTGTCGGGAAGTACGGGCAAAGCCGAAACTGCCAGAACTGTCGTGAATAGTTGGAATTGACGAAACTGTCGAGAATAGTCGGAATTGCTGAAACTGTTGAGAACAGTTGGAACTGCCGAGAACTACCGGAACAGGTGGGAAAGCTGACGCAGAGGGCAAAAGCCGGAACTGTCGGGAACAGCCGAAACTGCCAGGAATTGCCGGAATTTCCGGAACTACTGGGAACAGCTGGAACTGTTGGAACTGTCGGGAACTGCCGGAACTTCCGGGCACTGCCTGAACAGCCAAAGCATCTGTCTCTGAAGGAGAGAAGCATGCAAAGGACAACTAACTAACATTGGGACAATTGTATGGTACTTAGCAGCAAATACACCAAGCATGCAATGTTACAGCTAGCATGCAAAGGACAAGCAGCAAGCAAGATGCAGGCAACACATAGGTCGAGAAAGCCAAAGCAAAGGGCAAAAGCCAGAAAAGCCAGAACTGTCGGAACTGTTGGGAATAGTCGGAATTGGCAGAACTGTCAAGAATAGTCGGAACTGCCAAGAACAGCCGGAATTGTCGAAACTGCCGAAACTGTCGGGAACTGCCGAAACAGGCAGGAAAGCTAACGCAGAGGGCAAAAGCCGGAACAGCCAGAACTGCCAAGAACTGTCGAAACTGCCGAGAACTGCCGGAATAGCCAGAGCATCTATCTCCGAAGGAGAGCAACATGCAAGGGACAACTAACTAACATTGGGACAGTTGTATGGTACTTAGCAGCAAATACACCAAGCATGCAATGTTATAGCTAGCATGCAACAGTAAGCATGCAAAGGACAACAAGCATGCTAGGGACAACAAGCAAGCTAGGGACAACAAGCAAGCAAGATCCAGCCAGCACATAGGTCAATATGGCAACATGGTGCAGCAATGGCACATAATACAGTACAGTGATGGGTACAGTCATGATTAAAGAAGCATGATGAGATGTAGCATAGTGATGATGGGTTCTCCCGTGGCAACTGCGGAACAGGATGATTAGTTCTCTTGTGGGTCGGGATGATTAGTTCTCCCGAGGGAATTGTGAAACAGGTTGATTAGTTCTCCTGTGGGCCGGGATGATTAGTTCTCCCGTGGAAACTGTGAAACATGATGATTAGTTCTCTTGTGGGCCAGGATGATTAGTTCTCCTCTGGCAACTGTGAAACAAGATGATCAGTTCTCCTGTGGGCCAGGATGATTAGTTCTCCCATGGCGACTTTGGGGCAGGATGATTCGTTCTCTTGTGGATAGGATGATTAGTTCTCCTGTCGAGGCATCCTAACAATGCAGTCTAGGACTCATGGGAAGTACCTCTCACTTGATCAATGAGCAGGGAAATGGGGTTAGGGACCATAGTAGTATTATCGATGGACGCATCGATGTATCTACTGTACTCCCTATGTTAGGATGACCTCCATTGATCTGGGATCAATGAAACTGATCTGGGATCAATATGAGCGTTTTGAAACACTCTTGTGATATTGATTTGGGATCAATAAAACTGACTTTGGGCCAGTATGAGTGATGTGACACTCTCTTCAGACGAAACTGGCTTCGGGTCAGTAGAGAATGGTATGAGACATTCTCGATCAATTCTTCTTCTTCATGGTTCAGCAGAGCTATGCAGAGCAGAGCAGTGCAGGGAACTAATGGCAGATATAGTACAGTGGGACAATGGATCAGCAGATGGAGTTCTCCCTAGTTGAGAAGGTGTTAAAATTGGCAACTAGGGCCAAACTCCATGTGGGTCATCTTATTAATGGAAGCTGATATTTTTCTTGGATCCCTCTCATCAAGAGGTGTAGGATTGATCTAAAGATCATCCGATTCCGATAAGTATTCATGGAGATATGAATTTATTTGTGTTAAGGGACAATTCGTCAAGGTCAGCAAACAACCAAATAAACCCCACTTGTGCTCAATGTTTTAGTATAAATAGAGGTGGCCTTCAAGCCATTTCAACACACTTGGGATCTCTTCCTCTCTACTTGTCTTTGGGTTTTAGTAGGAGGAGAGATCCTAAGGGATAATGTTGCCCTAATCTAGAGGGTAGAAACCGGAACTGCCGAAACTGTCGGAAAAACCGGAACTGTCGGGAATAGCCAAAACTACCAGGAAAATTCGGAACTGCCGGAACTGTCCGGAATAGCCGGAACTGTTGGGAACTGCCGAGAACTGCCAGAGCTGTCAAGAATAGCCAGAACTGCCGGGAACAGCTGGAACTATCGGAACAGTCGAGAAAGCTAACACAGAGGGCAGAAGCTGGAACTGCCAAGAACTACCCGAAAAGCCGGAACTGTCGAAACTGTCGAGAATAGTTAGAATTGCCGAAAATAGTCGGAAGTGTCAGAACTGTCGGGAACAGCCGGAATTGCCGAAACTATCGGAACTACCGAGAACTACCGGAACAAGCGGGAAAGCTGACGCAGAGGGCAGAAGCCAGAACTGTCGGGAACAGACGGAATTGCCGAAACTGCTGGGTACAGCTGGAATTGTCGGGAACTGTCGGAACTGTTGGGAACTACTGGAATAGCCAGAGCATCTGTCTCCGAAGGAGAGTAGCATGCAAGGGACAACTAACTAACATTGGGACAGTTGTATGGTACTTAGCAGCAAATACACCAAGCATGCAATGTTACAGCTAGCATGCAACAGCAAGCATGCAAAGGACAACAAGCATGCTAGGGACAACAAGCAAGCAAGATGCAACCAGCACATAGGTCAGTATGGCAACATGGTGCAGCAATGGCACATAATGCAGTACAATGATGGGTACAGTCATGATTAATGAAGCATGATGAGATGCATCATAATGATGATGGGCGCAGCATGGTGCAGCATGGTAAGGTGCAACATGATGACAAAATGCAGCACAACGATAGGTCAAAGAATCAGTTGAAGCAGCATGTCTTCAACTGATCTCATGTATCATCTTCTTAGAGATGATCTATGCTCCTATCTAGATAAGTCAAAATGTTGACCTCTATTGTAAACGTACTATCTCTCTCTCTCTCTGCTAAACTATTGAAGAACATATAAGAAGGATTGATCAAGGGTTTCCCCACATTGGTGTTTGTCCCTAGTAGCGCCAAATCTTGTGTCCTCTTCTCTTGGCTTGTCTTTTGTGATTTATGTTTATGTTCTATCTGCAGTTTCCTTTAATGCTGATGTAATTGAAAAGATATTGAGCTAACTGTGAAAATTGAAATAAATTGCTCTAAGAATAGAACATACCTAAAATTTAACATGATATCAGAGCTAATGCCCAAGCAAGAGTGAAAGAGCAATCACCGAAGACAGTTAGGAAAGGACAAAAGGATCAGTGGATTCCTCATCCCTCTTCAAATTCACCGAGGGTGGAGTCGAAGCAAAGAATATTATCAAAATGGCGCAGCAGAAGTTTCTGATGGCCTACCTAAAGATCACTTCATTAGGAACTCTGAATCTAAGGGTGGAAGGAAAGGTGGGTGCCTTGGTTGCAATAAGTTCGGCCATTATGTGAAGGAGTGTCCGAATGGCAGAGACACATCTCTTGATGAAGATAACAATCATTCCAGAGACATCTTCAGTGATCAAAGGAATGACAGGGAATGCAGGTCTCATGATGAAGTTGAATTAGAGTTTTTGTAGCAGTGACAGAGTTGAAGTTGTAGGACGAGTTGCAGGTATTGAAGCTGGCAGGTCGAAGTTGTAGTTTGACGCTGGTTGGTGCAAAATCAGAGAAACACTTGTTGGAGGGTTGACTTGGTACTTGGAGGACTTGGTCTAGGGTTTGGGTCTTTGTGTCTCAAGTGAAGCAGATTTTATAACAGGAGAAGGATTTTCTGGGTTTTCCCATTGGAGGGGTTTTTCCCCGGGTGAGAGCCTAATCTCTGTGTCCTCTATTGTTACTATTTCATTCTTGATATTTGTTTGATAAAAAGACCTAACTAAGAACAAAAGAAGATTAACCAAGTTCACAAGAAAATATTAAGGTTAAAGGAAAATTGAAGTAATAAGTCGCCAACTTTTGAATTTTACAACATGGTATTAGAGCTAAGGTGAACAAGAAGGCAGCTGGAAGGAGTATCTTGTGGACACAAGGGTTTGCTTGTCAAGGGAAATCATTTGTGGAAAGCAGTGGAAGACCTATTGATCTAGAAGGAGGATTTCTACATTAAAGAAGATCAAGGTTACATCTAGCTCTCACTAAAGGAAGGTTTGAGAAGGAGACTACAAAGAAGGTTGTTGATCTCTCTTGGAAGGAGATATATTTGGAAGGCATCTTTGAAGAAGTATCAAAAGGATCTTGGTATCATTCATCTCTCTTGGAAGTTGTTGCTGTTGTTGGAGGCATCCTAGGAAACATCTTTCAAGGATATTATTGAAGTTTCTTCAAAAGTCTTGAGGGCATCAAGAAAGGTTGAAAACATCATCAAGGAGGAGGAGAATCTTGATTATCAAGTATCATATTACTGCTCTATGTCTGAATTTGCAGGTCATATGGGTTCTTTTTGCAAGGAGATCAATAAGCTCGTTGGAGCATCAAATTACCTAGCATGGAAAAAGAGGATTGACCTGGCACACACAAAACATGAAGTAAAGAATTATGTTATTGGTGAAATCATTGAACCTAGGAAAGATCAAACTCAAGATCTAGCAAAGTACAAGAAAGGGGAAGTAAGGGCTCAAAGGATCATAAATCCATCAAGGATCATCTTGTTCCATTTGATGCAAATTTGAAAACTTCCACAGCGATGTATGACAAGCTAGTGAACTTGTACTTTGTGAGTACATTAGGACAAAAGATGTCTTTGCAAAACAAGCTATGTAGAATGAAGAAATCAAAGGATGAGGACATGGCATCCTTTTCTATCAAAACCTCTCAATTAAGAATCACTTGTAGGGACTTGGAGAGAATTTTTTATTCAGAAATGACCATCTATGTATTAAATGCATTGCCACCAAAATGGAGAAGCTTTGCAACAAGCATCTACTCTAAGAAAGATTCAACTCCCTTTGATGAGTTGTGAGCACAATGCATTTTGGAAGAATCAAGAATCAAGGTAAAAGATGACAATGGATCAAATGAGCAGTCTCAAGCCTTTTTAGCTTGAGTCAAGAAGCTGAAGAAGGGAAAGTTGGAAAAGTCCAAGAAGAAAGATATGTCCAAGGTTCAATGCTTAAAGTGCAACGAGTATGGACATTATAAGAGGGATTATCCTAGTTATAGAACAACAAGAGAAAGGAAAAAAGCGAGGCTCACATAGCTAAAGAAACAGGAGAACTAAAGAAGAAGCCGAAGAAGGAAGAAATAGAGGATCTTTATTATTGAAAAAAGCACATTGGTTGTTAGGTTCTCTATGAAGATGAATTTTTCCTTTAGATTAGTATGCATTATTGTTTACTTAAGTTTACATATAGTAGTAGCATATGTAGCGTGTACTTGGTTAAGTTGCTTTGTAGAAATCATCTAGTCTTTAAAGGTAGATAGATAGTCCATTTTGCATATTGCTCATCCATGCATTATCTAACATTATGTTAGAGGTAGTCATCTTGCTTAGATGGATCATCATGATCCTAGAAGAACCATCATTGTGGAAGGTTCTTGGGAAAAGCATTATGACATGGTTAGTATGCATTCCATGTAGTATGCAAACAATACTAGTAAAGGGATGAAGAAATGCAATGGTTCAAGGTGCAGGCTTATAATGACATATAGCTAAATGATGGAATAAGAGGCATAAGGATGCACATTGGAAGTGACTCTTGGTTGAGATTCATATGTGTAGAATCTTGTAACATGCTTAGTATGATTGTATGATGTTTAAAAGGAAGAATTTAACTTACTTAAGGATGTATAAAAGTTCAAGACTTTCTCTAGAATATGTAAATAATGATTAACATCCAGTATAATCTTCGGAAGAAAAAAGTTGTAACTTGGTAATCAAGTTCGATCCTTGGGCACTCTGATGCATGAAGGAAGATTCATATGGAGATGGACCATGAGGATGTTGAGGGAACGAGAAGGTCATCATGAGGAAAGTCTTATTTTAATTATTGTTGGTTATCTGGTTAACATGTTATTTTGTTACCTGAAAGAATGTTGCAGGAATACATGATGACAGTTGAGGCAAGTTCAACTGCATGGATGGAAATGTAAGAAGAATATTGTGGGAAGCTTAATATCTGGTACGTGGCAACTATGAAGTCAAGATGTACCCATCTTGGGATTGAGAGGTAGCAATGCGAGAAGATAACCTGAAGGTCAAAGGAGATCACTTTCATGAGAAAGCTATGATCAGCTTGAAGTTTGGAAAGGCTCAATATAATGCCTTCATCGATAATGACAAAATGAAAGTGATGTGCAAGAGAGATGACCTGGATCCTGTCACAAGAACGAAGAGTGTAGATGGCTCCATGATACAAGAGATGAAAAGGAAAGAGGGAGCCAGGCAACTATGAAGAACTAGTAGTTGATACTCGAATAAAGACAAGCTATAAGGCTTGTGGTGTTGACTTCCCAAATAAAAAGGAAGTCTAGAATCTCCTCTAGCTTTAAGAGGGAGCAACGGACTCTCCTTGAATAGGAGCAAGGATCTATTCCCTGGACAAAGAGGGAATAAGTTTAATCTCTCTGATTGAGAGAGAGTGATGTTGGGCATCACATGTGCATTCTCTTCATCAGGTGATGAAGAGAGAATGGTGGAGGAATGGATAGCATTTGTCGTTTACTTGAGGATACAGAATCCAAGAAAGGAAAGGTACAGACACTCTTTGAAGATGGGACAGGTATCCAAGAGAAGAGTGGTCGAAGAGGACCGATATTCTTTGAGGACTCGAGATTGGAGATCCAAGATAAGAATAGTCCTAAAAGGACATACCTTGTGAACATCCGGATGTGGTGTGTGCCTTGTAGAGGTAGTGAGGTACCACACGTAAAGCCTCCCAGCATAATGCTTTTGAATGAAATAAGAGCTTGGCTAGTTAGGCCTCAAAGACAATGTTGGTCATAATAATGATGCTTACAGTATGGGTTATCAATCTGACTCTACTTATGAGAACTCTTCAATTTGAGAATGATGTTGTACCAATTGTACAATTATGAATACTTCCCTAGTTAAGAGGGAGTGTTGAAAATGTAACTAGTTTCGGTCTTCATAATTGTTGTACTCATTTAAATATGTATCCTATGTAACAAACAAAAGAAGAAAAGAAAAAGTTATTTTCAGGCATGGGCTTCGTGCTCATTATTGATGGTCTTCTAGGTAAAAGTATGTTCTTCATGCTTCTAGGGTTTGTTAGGTTTTGGGATTTATTGTCCTAAGTCAAAGGACTCAACATCATGTTTATAAGACCCTTCTGAGCAAAATGTAATTGGAAAAAGAATTTATTTTGAGTCTAGAAAAATCTAGAAACTCCAAAAGTACAAGTAGTCCCTAGCAGTTACAAGTCGGCCTAAAGGAGGGAATTCAACCCCTTGGAAAGGCTATATAAAGAAGCAATTCAACTCACTCACTCATTTAGCACTCACTCATCCACAAGTTCGACCATAGAAGAAGTTCAGTCTTTAGTTGGGAAGCAAAAGAAAAGAAGAGCGAAGGTCTACGAGGCAAGAAGAATCCAAGAAGGAAGCAAAATCTTTGTTTTGGGCACTATCTCTCTCACACGTGTGAGGTTCTAGGGTTTCTAGTGCTTGCAAAAGGAGGCTGAAATTGCAGGTCCAAGTTGCAAGAAGACTAAGTTCAGTATTTTGTAGCTAGAAGACTACCCTATCTTGACCTTGTTGACCTTGAGAGGAGTTGTCTTGCTCTAGGAAGGTCTCAGGAGGAAGTTGAATTAGGGTTTTTGCAGCAACTACAAGGCCGAAATTACAAGATCGAAGCTACAAGACGAGTTGCAATATTGAAGTTGGCAGGTTGAAGTTTTAGTTTGAAGCTAGTTGGTGCAGAACAAGGAAAGACTTGTTGGAGGGATGACTTGGTACCTGGAGAAGGACTTGGTCTAGGGTTTGAAGCAGATTCTATAAGAGAAGAGTTTTTCGAGTTTTCCCCTTGGAGGGATTTTGCCCTCGCTGAGAGCCTAATCTTTGTGTCCTCTATTGTCATTGTTTCTTCTTGATATTTGTTTGATGAAAAGATCTAACTAAGACAAAACAAGATTAACTAAGTTCACAAGCAAATATTAAGGTTAAAGGAAAATTGAAGTAATAAGCTGCCAACTTTTGAATTTTACAACAAGGAGTGTGCTCCCGAAATTCACTCCCATTTTCGCTTCCAAGTGGACCATGCTTCGGGAACGGATTCAGGGGTGGCTTTGCTCCCCACAACCTTGCTCCAACGGTCTAAGCCTAATCAAGGATCTTATTGTGACCAAATATCAATCTTGAGAAACACTCTGAATTACTCCACAACTAATAAGATTTGCTTATATTTAGAATAACCAAATAAAACCCTTATGCACTAAATAAAAATTCAAAAACTTCAATGGTAATTCATGTCAATTAACCAATGTTGCAAGAGTTGGGATAGGGTTTGAAATTGATGACAAAAAAGAATATACTACAACTTGTCATAGATCAAGTGTAATCAATAGAATGTATGACTGTTGAAACCCTTGTAACACTGTTGAAAAAGTTTTTTGTCATCACCCCCTTTGATCCTTAGTTTACAAGAAAAATATTATATCCATATTAGAAGCACCCATGTATTGTGGTAGAGTTTCCAATGAACAGATAACCCAAACCACAAACTAGTGACAATCAATCCGAAAAAAAAAAGGCCAAGCGTAATTTGTACTTACCTCTTAACACAATGACTAACAGTAGTCCCAAACTGCAAAAGTCATCACAGAAAGATGAGGAAGATCAGACCACTAACGAGATTTTCCAGTTATTTGGCACTGACGAGCACCGTCAGGGAATCTGAGCCTTCCACTTTTGAGGAGGCTATAGGGGAGCAGGTCTGGGGAGATGCCATGATAGAGAAGTATAGCTCCATCATGAGCAATGGTGTATGGGACATCGCGTCAAGACCGAAAGGAAAGTTTGTGGTCACTTCTCAATGGATCTATAAGATCAAACATGCAGTTGATGGCAATATTGACATGTATAAAGCGAGGTTTGTGGCGAGAGGGTTCTCCTAGGAGGAGGGAATGGACTACGAGGAGACATTCGCACCTATCGCCAAAATTGCATCTATTAGGGCAATTATGTCCATTGCTTTGGAGATAGGGTGGAGGATACATCAAATGGATGTGAAGATTTCTTCCCTCAACAAAGTAATTGAGGAGATGTATATTGAGCAACCTCAGGGTATTTAGGTATATGGGAGAGATTCTCATGTATGCAGGTTGAAGAAGACCCTTCATGGGTTGAAGTACGTTCTACACGCATGGTATGCCAAGATCAATGGATATCTTCTTCGTTTGGGCTCCACCATGAGTGAGGTGGATCCTATTTTGTACTTTGTACTTGTTGAGGGTGAACTGCTCATCTTGGTATTATATGTGAAAAACCTATTTTTAACAAGATCAGAGAAGCACATAGGGATGTGCAAGGAAGACCTTGCTTCAGAGTTCTACATGAAGAACATCGGCTTGATGCACTACCTTTTGGGATTGGAGGTGTCGCAACAACCAGAAAAGATATTCCTTGGGAAGGGTAAGTATGTGGTTGAGATCTTGAGGAGGTTCTGAATGGAGGGCTGAATGCCTATGTCTACACCTATGATCACTAACCTGAAGAAATTAAGTGATATTAAAGGTGAATCAGTGGATCCCACACTGTACAGACAATTGATAGGTTCCTTAATGTATCAGGTCAACATTAGGCCAGATATATGTTTCACTATGAACACATTTAGCCAGTTCATGGTGGAGTCAAGACATGTTCAGTGGGTGGCAGCGAAGTATGTGCTAAGATACCTGTGTGGCACAATAGACTTTGTACTAAGATATGTCAGCGTTGGAGGAGTGAAGTTGCAGGGGTACACAAATTCTAATTGTGTAGGGAGTGTTGTGGGTAAAAATTCCACATCTAGATGTTGTTTTAATTTGGGATCAGCCATGATCTCATGGTTCAGCAGCAAGCAACAATCAGTGGCACTTAGCTCAGTAGTGGCAAAGTACATGGCATACTATAGTGAGTATGGCGAGTTGGGAGGCAATGTGGCTTCGTAAGATGCTTGCAGATTTATTTGATCTGCAAATGGGGCCAACCGTGATACACTATGATAAACAAAGTTGCATTAACCTCTCTAGGAATCCTATGTTTCATGACCGGTCCAAGCATATTCAGATTAGACATCACTTCATTAGAGACAAGGTCCAGAGGGGTGTTGTCAAATAACAATACATTTCTACAAATGAACAGGTAGCAGTGGTTCTCACTAAGCCTCTAGTGAAAGGGAAGTTTGTAAAGTACATGTTATTGTTCAAACTAGCAGGGATCCTAGGACGGGTTCCTAGAGAGAAACTACTAGGTCAAGTGGCAACAATGGAGCAATAGCAAACTGTCACCTCAGCCAATGCTCCCTGCTGGTTTGAGCGGTAACATTTTTGGTGCCATTGTTGAGGAGGAAGCAGGTCTATCTCCCTAGTGAATCATTAAGGAATTGATTCATAAACGACAATTCAAGTATTCCTCTGGAGACTATTCATTGTCGAATCCCCTAGTTTTCTTGAAGGCGACAACATTCCTCCTTTGACTAGGGCTACTGCAAGAATGGGAGGATGAACTCCGTCACCCGTTAGAACTAACCTTCTCCCTGAATTTGAAGAGGTTGGTGATCCCACCCCCAAGATGGCAACAAATTCTAGCACCAACCAAAATCAAGACAAACCCTAAGTTCCCTCGAAGTGAAAGGCATTTGGCTAGTGTATTTGGGCCTTTGAATTTGAGTGACAATCCTGAGCTTTTGCCTAGAAACATATAATGATTGGTTACCCAAGTTTAAAGTTGATGCCACTAGGAGTGCTCATGCTCATGTTGAAGACTTTTTTTAATGGGCAATCTCTCCTAGGTTAGTATTCAATGAAGATAGGATCACGATGTTATTTGCCTTATCTTTTTAAGGACAAGCTATGGAATGGTACCTTAGTCTCCCTCTGGGATGCATAGAAAACTATGACCAATATGAGGATGATTTCATGAAAAGATGGACATCTGATGCCCAAGGGGCTTTCAATATTGAAAAGTTTTACCAAATAAGTAGGGTAAGGGAAGATATCAAAGGGTGCATCCAAAAAATTGACAAGGTGGTTAAAGGCATCCTTGATAATCTTAGGCCTCCCGACGCAAATATCCTTGACAAATGCATTAAGGTTGTTGGTGGTCATCTAACATACGCACTAAGGGATAAGAAACTTAAGAGCCTGGCCAATGTTGCGGAGGAGCCCCCGCCCCCGATCCCACTCCCAATCTGTGTTTTGGGTGGGAGCGGGTCGGGAGCGCGCTTCTGGAAAAAAAAATTGTGCTCCCTGCCAAAATAGGAAGTGACCTCGGGAGCGTCGCTCCCGTCGCTCCCGGAGTGAAAAATAAAGCCCGAGAGCCATCAGGGAGCAATCGCTCCCGATCGCTCCCGGGCTTTATTTTTCGCTCCCAGAGCGATGCGCGTTGCCGCCGGGGCGAATTCGGCGAAGAAAAAGGAAAAAAATATGCGCGCTAAAAAACTAAATTTTTAAAGAATTTTTTTGTTATATAAAGGGAAGGAGGGCTTTTTGTAAGTCATTGTGACTTGAGAGAGCTTGGAGCCAAGGAGAGCCAAGGAGCAAGGAGCGAGGAGCGAGGCTACGAGCGCCGAGGAGGAAGGAGCAAGGAGTCTTGGATTGAGGAAGGAGCAAGGAGTCTTGGATTTGAGGTTAGGTTAGTAATTTACTCCTAATTTCTAGAATCTAGATAAATAAATACATTTTTCTCATTCCCATTCCCATTCCATTTTATTAAATTTTGCAGATTCAAAACTACAAATTTCAAACATCATGGTTATATTTCTTGGCATTTTCTTCTTCTTGGTTCCTTTTCTAGTTATTATGGTGCTGGAGAGTAGGAAAAGGAGGGTTCAAAATGAAGAAGGGGATGAAGAAGGGGGGCAAAGTGGATTTCATGAAAACCCCAGTGAGGAGGCGCTGGAGGAGGATGAACATGATTCAACAGCTGAAAAAACCAAACAAGACCAAACCCCATTGTGAAAATATGTTAAAAGGCTTGAAGCAGGGAAAGGGGGTAGAACCACTAAATTTCATTGCCCCCATTGCAACAATAATTACACAGGTTCATACACCCGTGCTAGCAAAAACCTCTGCGGGAAAAGGCCATGGGATGGAGATAAACAAATAGGAATCAAAACTTGTGAAGGTGTGTCAGTAGCAGATGGAGCCAAATACATAAGGGAAGAGGAGGAAGCCCAATACAAATCTAAAAAATCAAGGGGTTTCTTTGAACCAAGCTCACAATCACAAGCACAAAGAACTCCTTCAGCATCCTCCCAAGGCAGTGGATATGGAGGCATAGGGTCACTAGCTTTAAGGCGTAGAACCATATCAGATTTCCTTGATGAAGGGTGTAGGAATGATGTGGATTCAAAATTTTACAGGTTTCTCTATGCATGTGGGATACCATTTAATGTTCTTCGCTCGCCTTATTGGCACGAAATGGTTTCTGCCATAAATGATGCCCCTAAAGGATACAAGAGCCCTGGGTATGACAAGGCAAGAACTGTTGGACTTGACCATGAAAAAGCAAAAATATCACATTGTTTGAATAGAATGACAAGTTCTTGGACTGACCATGGGGTGTCCATTGTATCTGATGGATGGACAAATGTAAAAGGCAAGCCATTGATAAGTGTTCTTGTTGTGTCTATTAGTGGTGCCATCGTTCTAAATGCATATGATTACTCAGACAAGTTCAAGACCGGCATCAACATTGCAAAAACATTACTTGAAACAATTGACCGTATTGGGCCATACAATGTCATCCAAGTCATCACTGATAATGCTCCTAATTGTAAGTCAGCGGGAGCAATTATTGAGGATAAATACTCCAACATATTTTGGTCTGGGTGCTTGGTTCACACATTGAACCTTTTGATACATGATGTTGTTAATAACAAAAATGAACAATACAAATGGATTGGTGATTTGTACAAGAAAGGCAAACAAATGATAAAATTTATTACAAATCATAGCAATACCCATGGCCTTTTCTGCAGTCACTCAAGATTGGAGTTGTTGAAGATTGCGAGGACTAGATTTGATAGCTATTACCTCACCTTCAAGTGCCTTTTGAAGGTAAGAAAGTCATTGGCTAGCATGGTATCAAGTCCACATTGGCAGGGATTAAAGGAAAGGGCTACAAATGCAGCTGACAGGCAAGGTTTTGAACTGGTGGAGGAGGTTGCTCTTGATGGTATGTTTTGGGCAAGTGTGAGGCAAGTATTGGATTTCACCAAGCCCATTTATCACATGATTCGGTTTGCAGATACAAATAAACCAGTGATTGGCGAGGTGTATGAGCAGATGGATACCATGTTGGGGCAAATAAAAGATATTTTTCATAACAATGATCCCGACTTGTACAAATTGATTCACGATTGTGTTTGTGTACAATGGAATAAACTTAATCTTCCACTACATTGCTTGGCGTATATCCTTACGCCAAAATACTACTCTACATCTTGGTTGGGGCAACCTGCACCAGGGGGTGGGGTTAGGACCAAACCCCATTTAGATGAAGAGGTATCTAGAGGATATTTGGATGCATTAGAAAAGCTGATACCTGATAGAGAGGAATGTGCTAGTGTGCGCCTTGAAATAGGTAGATACTTCAATGGCACTAGTTTGTTTGGTACCATCCATGCAATGGAAGACAAAGACAGATTTGATGCTCTACATGGTGGGAAGCATATGGCGGCCATGGGCTTTTGCCAAAACTGGCAAAAAAAGTTCTATCACAGGTTGTAAATACTTAGTAAGTAGAGAGGTGTTGGAGCACCTACAGCGTCATACATAATGTGAAAAGAAACAGACTCAATGAAAACCGGGCAGAAAGCTTGGTTTATGTGCACTACAACTTGAGGTTGTTGAGTCATTACCGTGATCAGGCTTATGAGGATCCAACATATAAAATTTGGGACGACCCAGAGGATGACAATTTGGAAGATGGCATTATACATCTTGAAGAACTGGAAGAGGAACTTATAAGGGAGGAAGATGAAGCAGCAGCCATGCCACCTCCACCATCCAGTAGCAGTGCTCGAGTTCCGAGTCTTGTTCCTTTGTTGTCGCCACCTCCATCTACACACCCTCACGTGGAGGGCATGTGCCTTCTAGTTCTGGTCGTCGGTCTGTGCGGGAGACTCCTAGAAGACCACCACAACCTGCTCATACAGTAGACTCTCGTGGCAAGGGCCACATGCAATAGTAGATAATAGATTTACAGTTTACTTGTCTTTTCTAGTTTCTATTAGTTTTCATAATTGTTGAGTCTTGAGCCCTTGACTCTTGACTCTTGACTCTTTCATATCATAATGATATTTTTTGTAAACAATATATGACTGTGACAATGAAAGTTTGAAGTTTGAAGTTAGCAATTATAACTCATTGGTAATGATTCTGAATTGTGAAAATGATGCTTCATGAAAGCCTAAAGTTGTTTCATTTCATTTCATAATTCATTTTATAATATTTCATTTCATCTTAACAGTTAGAAACTTAAATATTATTTCTTGTAATGGTTAAACTTAGCTTACAAGTACAACTTTGGTGATCAATGATGATAAATGTTATATATTGAATTTTCAATTTTGAAAGCTTGAAGTTGAAACTTTAAGATTGAATTTGATGAATCAATGATTCACAAGACTAATATGTTGTAATATGTATGTTACTAACTTGTGGACATGGTTGATGAAGATTATAACTTCTAGAATCTAGATGATTGATGTGATATGGTTCAATGATCAATCTATGTTTTTTTATGTTTTTTATATCTAAATCATCATTCTACATGTTTTTGTTGACATATATGTATCAAAATATAAAAAATATATATTTTTTTTAAAAATCACTCCGAGATTCACTCCCAAACTGGAAGCTTCTGAAAATGTCGCTCCCACTCCTGTTTTCGCTCCCGCTCCTCGCTTTCGCTCACGCTCCCAATTAACACTGAGCCTGGCTAAGGACAAAGAAATAGTTATGGAAGATAAGTAAAACCTAAAAAATTCCAAAACGGATGTAGATGAACATCCTAAGGCTAAGGTTGTGGTCAAGAAAAGTAAATCCAAAGACCAAAATGAGGAAACCCTTTTAGTTCTCCTCAAGAAGGTCGATAAGCTATCTGAGGAAATAAACTCGAGAGACAGACTTTACATGAATAAGTCACCACCTTAGAAAAGGCTCAAAAATCAAGCTTCATTCCCAAAAACAGGCCTTTTCCTAGGAAGACAAATGATGAAGGCAAGCAAAGCTCATCTCAAGTTCCTAATACATTAGCCCCAACTAATGTTGTGGAACAAAAGTCATCATCTAAAAGTGAACAAAGTGATGAAGAAGAATGTGAAGATGAAGAGGGTGAGGAGCACACTAATATTGTAGATTCCCACACCTTCAACATTCTATTAGGTGGCACATACACTCATCCTCCCATTAGTGAAGTAACCACCAAGGCAGAGAAGAATGAGCCAATCCTTAGTGTTGATGATAGTGGGAGATTTAAAGGGGTTCAATATTCAAGAAAGAAAGATAAAGACCCTTCCACAACCTCAAAGGAGCCCAACAAAAAAGAGTCTCCTCCTAAGCAGTCCCTTCCTAAAGAACCTCCTAGGAAAGATCCCCCTAAGAAAGAAAATTCTAAGAGGAATCCTCCAAAGGGAGAGCCCAAATACAAACCCAAGGGTAAGGAGGTTGAACTTGAAGTTGACCTGGATGCTGCTATAGGAAAAATGACTATATATGTTCCTTTAAAAGAGATTGTTAAACTTCCACGACAATGATGGCAAGCCAAGAAAGCCTTTGGGTTTGAAGAAGAAAAGACACACCAATAACATTACAAAACATTCACCTTTCCAATTCAAACCTGGGACACGAGCCATTCTTGCTCACCTTAGCTATCAATAACCTCCTCTTGCATACTTGTATGCTAGATTCAAGGGATTCTGTGAATATCATGCCATTAAAAGTCATGAAGCAACTAAATCTTAGCATTACCCAAAAATATAAAGTGGTTAGTGGTTTCAACTTCCAACCTGTTGAAGTAGAGAGCCTCATTAAAGATCTAAAAGTTTCCTTAGCTATGAACCACGATATATCACTACTCATGGATGTCGTAGTCATAGATATTCCCGACATATGGGGAATGTTATTGTTAAGGAAATGGGGTGCTATTGTGGGTGGTCAACTCCAAATGGACAGTCTAATGGAGCTCCCTTTATCCTTTATAAAGAACCTATGTACCCCACTCGTGGTAAAATTGAGGCCCATTCCTTATTACAAGATCCCAAGACCAAGAAACAATCCCTTATCCTTCCTTCTCAAGAAGTTTGTATCCTTAAAAGGCCCAATCACAAGCAAAACAAGAAATGGAAGCCCAAAAAGGAATACAAGGTTGGGGATGTGGTGTTGGTTGATAAAACCCTATACCTATCAAGATACACAGGAAGGTTGGTGAGGATTACTATTACATTGCCAAACTTGATGATGAACTTTGGCCACAATTGGTCAAATTGAGTCGTATTACCCCTTTTCCTGATAATTGACCTTGTATCATATGCATGTTAGGGTAGGATGCATTGCACGATGAATTTTCTCATTAGGACTAACATCATTTGTTATTATCATGCTAGGGTAGTTGCATCTAGATTAAAATTGCATTTAAAGTAGATTTTATTTTTTGTTGATTGTATGGCCTAATATTAAGCATGGGTGACCATAAGACACCACGAAAACATGTTGCCACGTGTGCTTAGTCTTTGATATCTGCAGGTAACAGGTCTGCAATCCCAAGAGATTGTTGGTGTTCTCATGACCTCCCCATTCAAGTACGTTTGTGCGCTCTTTTGAGAGATCATGTCCCAGTTGGAGCCAGATGTTACCCACCACCCGTGGGTAGTATCCATAGGAGAAACAATTTCTCCTAGATGGTCCTCAGCCGACAACCAGTAGCCCTTTGCAGCCACCAGATAGCTCAATGTGTCATTATCTCTGCCACTTGAGCTAGCCATGTGCTCCCACGCCCATCTGATATGATTGTATGTTTGAATGTGGACCTTACAACCCCGAAGGTATGGCATTTCATTGTGTAGTTGGGTATTTTTGTTTAAATATCATGAACACTTTTGTGTATGGATCAGTGGTGGGATTCAGCGGAAAGAGTGGACTTGGTTTGTACTCTTGTCTCCCCTGTCCAATTGGATGGTTAACGTTGTATCCTAGTCCTGTGGGATCTCTTTTATTGGCTACTAGCTTTAGGGGTGGCAATACATGGGAAACACCGATTTCAGTTGTATGGTCCCGCTTCCCAACACCATACACATCACTCCCCTCTACTCATTATAACCCCATTCACCATATTTCCCACCCAGGTCAACGTTTGTCCATTGGATCCACAAGGAGTTAGCCTCCCCCTATTGAGAAATCTAGGGCATCATGAATTAGGTGATTTCTCTTAATTAGTAACTGCTTGTGAGTGCCTTTTACTTCATTAGATTAGGATCTTCCTTTTGCTTAAATTATTAGTGTTCTTCTTCATCAAACAACTACCAATGGCCCAGATTAGATCCTAATCAATGGCTAGGATCATATCGACTTGATCTTCGCCTTCTTCTAGAAGTTTCACCCACAGTTTATATTAATACCCTTTAATTATTTTAATTTCCTAAGTTTAGACTTAGGGTCACATTAAAAATAGTTAATTATTTTAATAAAACCGTCTCTGGGTGGAATTTCCCAAAACGATTTCTGGGTAATGGAGAATGCATGTGTCTAAGTCTCCCTTCAAATTTTGAGACTTAGAGCACATCTGATGCTACCAAAAATCAACATGCCCAAGAAGGGTTCTTTATACATGACATTGACTCTTTTTTACTTTTAAGACAAATCCTAAAGGCTCTCAATGGGATCCATCTAAAAATAAAATCTCTTGCTCATAAAATCTCTTACAAAAATAATTTTATTTTTCTTCTTTACAAAAGTCACAATTACATGTCATTATGAAGACCGAACCTAGTTACACTTTTCAACACTCTCTCTTAACTAGGGAGGTATTCATAATGGTACTTGGTCATTCTCAATCTAATGAATTTCTCATAAGAAGAATCGGATTGGTAACCCATCTACATAGCATCATATCAACCAGCATTGTCACAAAGCAAGGCCTTGACTAACAGCTCTATCTCTCCACAAGATCTGAGCTCAATGCTAGCGAGACCAATGATTTATAGACACTCTCATCATTGTCTCTCACAAAACAAACCCCAGTCGGGTTCTCAAGGTGTGTTCAATCAGGACTATTCTTATCTTGGATTCCCAATCCTCAAAGAATATCGGTCCTCTATGACTACTCTTATCTTGGATTTCCTATCTCATCCTCAAAAAGCATCGGATGTTAGATGATTACTCAATCCTCCATTTTGTCTTCCCAAGTGAAGACCAGAATGAAGTGTCTATCTCTCCCTCTCAATTAGGGATGACATATCTATTCCACGAAAGGAATGTACCTGAGCTCCCTCTTGGCTTAGGAATTTCCAAGTTTCTTCCAAGTAAGAAACTTGTTTCCAAGCTCCCTCTTAATTAAGGACCTACAGCAGATCCTCAGGTGGAGTTAAATAGACAACCAGCTACTTGAAGAGCTCCTTCCTTCGATGTCATGAATTTCTTTTTCGTTATGGAATCTTCATCTTTTGGGACTTCTTCATAGGGCACAGACCATCCATCACTTTCATCCATGAGTCAGTCATATCATCATTCTTTTCATCAAAAAGTAATCCATCAATCTACATTTGGCCTTGCTTCATGTCATGATGCCTTCTTCATGTTATCTTCTTCGGAGGGATCTTATATCCCCTTCTACATTGTCCTCTTGGAAGACATCCACAGTTCTTCCCTTCGCAGTCCTGCACAAGCTCGTCCAAATATTAGTTCAAGAATAAGAAATGAACACTTAAATCAAAATTACCTTAGCGATGGTCTTTCATCATGACATCTTCCTATAGACATCAGCATCATGCATACATATTGACACATCTCCCAAAGATATATATATATTTTCAAGGGTCTCTTTCTTTTTCCGACTCCATCAGAGTCTTCAATTCTTCCATGGAGATATCCTAGTCAAATCTTCTTGATCTCAGATGTTGAATGCCTTCTTACATGGTTGCATAGTCTATGATCTCTTCCTTTCTCTCTTCACACATGACATTCCCGGGAACTTCCAATCAGAGTTCTTCCAATTACTATCAATCACCTCATATTCCATATGAGGACATATTATGTTGATTTCATCTAGTGTGACCCATGCCTTCTAGCATCCTTTCATAGTTGGAGATTCATTTCCTTTGATCATGCTTCTCAAGATAAAGCAGTGATCCATGTTACCTGCAACCATACAACATGAATTTATAATATCAAAGACAAGCATACATACCTCATTTACCTTTGTGTCATCTAAGCTTCTTTCAGTAGCTTCCTTGATTGAAAAGAGCTTCAACCCCTTGATCTGCTAAATTTCTTTTGTCATCATACCATCATCTCATGAATTCCACAAGTTGCAGTTCCTAATGAAACACCTGCTTCCTCTCTAGAATGGTGAACCTTCCGATAAAGATTCCATCAGAGAATCTTGAGGAACTTGCATATCCCTATCCTGGATATGTTACCTTTCGATGTATAGCCTTGTCTAGGATGACTTCTTCCTTTCCTTAAGTTTCCAATGAGGTTCTCAAGAGCTATATCCTTCGTATTTGACTACCATATATTTTGTTCCAGTTGTCCTTCATGTTTCCCTATGGTGATGTCACGAGCTCTTGCTTCTAATGCTTCTATGATGCCACGATACATCCCATCATTTAGTATAGCCATATCCTATAACAAAAGACTTGGGAACTATGAAATGAACTTTGGTGAGGAAGACTATCTCAGTCATAATAGAGATCTCTTACTTCCTCTTTGTTGGATTTCTTCTTTTCAAAGCTCTCCACTTCTTTGGTGGTATGGGCTTCTTCTCTTCTTCCTTTATTGTCCTTCTTGACCTTAGGTCAATCTCTTTTCTAGTGCCCATATTCCTGCTCCCACATCGGATTTGGCCTTTAGTCTAGATTCTTCAAATCTTGCTAGTGACCATAAATCCTAGAATGGTAGTAGCTTCTTTCTTCCCATAGCTGCTTGAAGTAAAGTTACCCCACTCTTCCGGTAGTGGATTTAGTACAATTGTAGTCATTTCTCTATCAAACATGATTTCTCCTCGATCTTGAAGTTGATCCCTGATTTCAAATATCCTCATAAGGTGTGAGGCTATTCCATCTTCTCTTGACATCTTTAGCTTGTAGAGTTCCTACCTTAATAAGATGACTTCTACAGCAATGCTTACGGAATACAACTCTACCAGTAGTCACAAATTTCTTTTGAAGTTTAAAATTTAGATACATATGAGATGAGGGGATCCTTGATGGATTCTATGAGAATCCTTTGAGCCCTCACTGCCCCGTTCATGAACCTAGCAAGTGCTTGAGCATTTTCTTTTGGAAGTATGGTGATTGAGCCCTTAACATGTTCCATGACCTCATTCTCAATAAGATTCAAATATGTCCTTTTCTTCTACACAAGAAAGTTTGAAGACCCAACCAACTAAGGTCACTGTAATGATACCAAATTCTGTGGTCATTGGGTTTATCAAGGATACCGAACCTCTCCTTCAGCAGTAGCACCAAATCCTAAAGTCACACCACTTAATCATAGTTACTGTTCTTTAAAGTAGTACCGAGACCTTCTTCATGTAATAGCATCGAGACGTTGACCTTCTTCGTAACATGGCACCGAATTCTCTTTGTTTTGGTGGCACCGAATTCTCCTTTTCTGTGAGACAGATATTACACCGAGATCCTTACTGTGATATAGCACTGAGACATTGAGGGGATGCCATTGTGGTATCACCAAAACCTTGTCTAATTTCTCTCCTCCAATCTGCATTGTGATCTCTGCAATTACACCCTTATCTGATCTTCTTTCCTGAATTGATATCCGAACTTGTCACTGCATTTGTCCGCCCGAATTTCAGAGAGTTATATGAACTTGTTGACTGTGGAAAAGCGAAGACCCTTCACACATATATATAGTGGTTGTCTTATATAAATAAGCCGACGTGTATATGAATAGGTGTGTCTTCATAAGGTGAAGCCGACATGAGTTCTTCACTTCATCTAGAGGCCGACTTGTGCTGGTCTTGGAGGAATGCTTGACAATTCTATAGACACATATACATTTGTAACATGCCCAAGAAGGGTTCTTCATACATGACATTGACTCTTTTTACCTTTAAGACAAATCCTAAAGGCTCTTAATGGAAGCCATCTAAAAATAAAAACTCTTGCTCATGAAACACATGAAGCAAGCATTACCAAAATAATTTTATTTTTCTTCTTTACAAAAATCACAATTACATGTCATTATGAAGATCGAACCTAGTTACACCTTTCAACACCCACTTCCCCTTGTCCACACCTTGGATCGACTTTGGAATAATGCCCCAGAGGTTGATGCAACTAAAAGAAAAGAAGAAACATAATTTGGCCACTCTCAACAGGAAATGTACCATAAAATACAAAAGATGGTCAAGAAATACAAATTTAGCACGTGGGCAAAAGCCAAACATGAGCTCTACCCCTATCATGGCCATCACCCTAGTTCCTAGGGCCCCTCATATTGGCCCCTCACATCATTAAGGAACCCATGATTGTCCCAACCCCTAGTGGACGATGAATTGCCCCACCTTAAGGGGGTATTAACTGCTATATCTTACATATCATGCTCTCATCCCTTAGAGCCCTTAGCAGTTACAAAGAAAAATCTATAAAAGGCAAAAGGCATATGAAGAAGGGTGGAAAAACAGTGGTCGGGGTAACTAGAGTACCACGATTGTTCTATCCTACATTCATATACCCAAGTGTGGGTTTCCCTTATTTTAGCTACCCTTGTATTATGGCATGTGGCTTGGAGTCTTCGCCTAATGCGCCACTCCATTCCATCATTATTTCACATACCACTTGCCATTTGATGGATGTATCATGGACATTTCACCCCCTTCGAGGGTGAAACCACCTAATAGGGTCCTTGGTTAACCTTCTTTTTGAACTTAGAGACACAAGTATGTTCTAAAGCCCATTATGGAAGGGCATGCCACTATGAAGTGTCCACTTGTTTCCATGATTTGTAAGCTCATTTATTCAATTGCACTAATGTTTGGTTGTACTTGAAGGTAAGGGGACGCATTGGATCTTATACAGAATTGTAGGAGGGTCTTCATCTAGGGTTTGATCTCCCGCTACAGGGTCCAAGCCCTCTAGAGGGTCATATTGGCATTTGTAGAGTGAGCGTTGAGATCCACAGGTCTCCACCATAGCAGAGAGCAGATTGCCACTTCATGGGATCCTTTTGTTAGCGCTTGAAATTTCACCTTAGGCTGAAAAAGGCAAACCTCAAGGCAACATCAAACCTTTTAGCCTCGTAGCTAGCCCTACGGGGCAGGAGAAGGCTCTCTCCGGTCTATCTCGTAAAATTTTCAATGGATGAGATGACCAATAGGAAACACTGATATTAGGCTAGTAAACTGATAAAAAGGTTTGATTTTTAGGGTTTTGGTGGAAAATTGGGGAAAGGCAATTTTGGGTGCAGGGATTGGACACAGTTTTTGCAGGGGGTTCTTTTGGGCAAGGTAGGAGACTGTATTTTGATGCCTTTAGCTGAGGTGAATGGATGAGAAAGATAGGTGAGGAGCTAAGGAGGGCACACAATAACTTTGAATCCTCCCTAAACAGTAGAAAACATTAAAACTAAACAAACTTAAAAGCAGAGCATGACAGTCATGAATTCTTACTTTAACACTTCGTTTGTTTAATATGCAGAAGGAAAAGAAAGGAAATGATTCACATAACACACTTACAGGTACATAGAGAAACACACCATCAATACATGTAACCACAAGAATCCCAAAAAGGACTGCAAAACCCTGGTCTTCCTTAGCCAAAAAATGCAGAGATACAGTGAAATAATACAATGATAGCTTCTCCCTCAAGAGTCCAACCATGAAAATGAGCAAGAAAATACATAATTTAGATCGTCTAACCTCTTTCCCTGCCTCCATGGGTCGAGCTCACTATCCTAGGAGTTGTTTCAACCACTTCTAAACTTAGCACTACAAACTAGGCAGTCAAAACAACTTGCCTCTATAA
>APFE030687009.1:223325-271544 GCA_000404065.3 Pinus taeda | reverse complement strand
AAATAAATATACTTTGTACCCATGATAATATTTTAATTTGAATTAGTTCGGTTTTGGATATAGTTATACATTTATTAATTTAGTTAAGTTAACAATTGAATACTTTTATTTACCTAATTTAAATAATTTATTGGAATTGATAAATTATTAAATTTAAATTTAATTTACTTAATAAATATTAATTATTATATTAAATATAAAATTTATTAATTTAGTTTCAAATGATAAATAAAAATATTATTAAATAAATATACCATATACCAATGATATTATTTTAATTTAAATTAGCTAGGTTTTGGATATTTATACACATTTATTTAGTTCTTTTATTATATAATTTACCTAATTTAACTAATTTCTTAGAATAATAATGATTAAATATAACAAGGTTATTATTGGTTTGACTTGGGTCATTAGGTTAGAATTAGCCGTTGGCAATATAGCCATTGGAGTCTCTGCAGATACTATTTAACAAGCTAAGCTGGATTGGTTCTTCAACTTGTCCTGACGATGAACCACACTAGTTGGTTCGAAACGCGTCGACAAAAGAATATTTATGTGATTACGCCGAAAATTCTCTAAACAATGTTATGGATCACAGAAGTCTAAATTCCTTAACAGAACAATTTCTCAAACTATAGTTACCAAATCATACTAAGAGGATTAAAACAAAGTTAAAAGGTCCATACAATGATAACAATGAAAAGAAATCAACATGAATACTATAACCATAACATCAAAGCATGATTTTTGAGCATCTTTATTAAGACTTGCAAACGAGTTACTGAAGTCTCTACTCATAATGGAACACTACTTTAAAAAGTGAAAGCATACAAGAAAATTATGATTGGTAGGTCTTTAGGTGTGTTTTCACTATTCTTTGGTTAGACTCATCCATATGACATTAAAATGGCTCATTCATGCTATGTCCTTTGAATACCTATAAGTACCTTATGTGTCAAAACATTATGCAAGTAATCAAATTCACTCTAAAAGGTATCATCCTATGCCTTTAAGGGGTTTTCTGAAGTCGCTCCCCCATCTACCAATGGTAAAACCAATATCCATATTATAAACCTAAAATGGTAGGAAACATGGGATTAGAGCCTTTAGTGAAAAATATGTTTAAGAGGATAACCCATCAAGGCTATGGATGCCTATTGGAAGTGGATACTAACCTATGATACCACTATGAAAACCCATCGGGGCTATGGAAACTCTTGAGAAATGGGGCATTCTGCCTAAAGAAGTGTCAACCAAAACAATGTTTGTTGTCTACACATATGTTGGTTACTCTATAGTATTATAATCAACTAGAAGCATGTGTGAATTAAGTCAAGGGAAAAATGAACTCCATAAAAATGTTGCTAAATAATTCCCTTAAGTTAACCTTCAGTACTCTATCATTAGTTTTTTCATACTATATCTAAGATTTAATTGTCGTAGAAGTGGGACCCATGATCACAAATAATTATAAAAATCAACTACAAAGATTATTGTATTACTTGGATAACTATAATACTTTGGGATTTGGTTAGTAATAACTAATTTTTCATTGGTTCATCATTTGTTGTGATCATAATAATCCTCCTTTCTTTTTTTTACAAAGAAGGAGAGCCCCTTAAATATATCTCTTAAGCATAAGATTTGATGAAATTATTTGCAATAAGTGATTTGAAATTTCTTCTTTGTTTGCTATTAGTTTTGTATCATTTTAATAAACTAAGGATGATATATTTTTATCTAGTATTCTCCTTATTAGTTCAGTTGTTTTGTTTTCCAGGTTCCTCTGTACTAGAGCCATCTCAGTGCCCTTCCTCAATTCTTCAATATCTCAACTTGTTTTCATAGGGACATGAAAAACCTCAGGCATGTGGGAGTGGTTGTTGGGACCATTTTAGCATCTTCAGTTCATTCTCTTCAGCTTCCCTCAACAAATCATATCGACACTCATCAACTAAACCTCTTTCAGATCATTCCATGCTCTCATCCTTACTCTGTCTCATCTTGAGCTTCATACAACTTACATTTCAGCCTGTGGTGCAAATCAAAATTCAAAAGGTACACTTGAGGTAAAAAAATGTTAAGACTCTTTAACTCATTTAAATTTAAGGAAACTTAATAATTAACCACTTCCTATTCCACAAATATTTACCTTTCTTAAACCACCATTAAATCCCCCATTTCTAAATACATCAATGCATATTTTAGTAAGACCATACGAATGAAAATAAAATCATTGTGGTACATGAAAATAGAAGAATATCTATATTTTATTCTCCTTGTACATTGTAAATTATTCAAAAAATTATCATCTGAATGCTCTCAATAAGAGGATAAAGTCATTGTTGATTATCTGAGAAAAGAGGCATAAAGGGAATAATGGTCTTACAAAGTTTCCAGCCCTTATCATCATCATCACCTTATATCATCCACCATTCCTTCCTAGTACATATTTTTCTTGTTCTCAATTTGTTCTACCTTGTTGTGAAACACATCAAGTCTATGATGGTATGACATTTTATCTTTAATTACCTGTACCAAGAAACAATGTCATAGGCGAGGACTTTGTTTGCATGAGGCCATGCGAAATCTTAGGCAAGGATGAATGTTGGGCTCTAAATATGTCATACTATTCATTATATAAATTCTCCATTCATAGGCTATATTTTTGCATTCATGACACCTTTTATAGCAATTATACCACGAAGTTACGCTAAATGTACCTCTTCTACCTTGTCGTTAATTGTGATGGATTTCGTATATTTTTAATGATTAAGTGTGTCTCTAATATGGTTTTATCAATTAAATTTTACTAATGTGCTTATGTAGCCAAGAATCATGTTTGAATATGAAAATTTATATTTCTCTACTAGCTCAATACTTATTTCGTAGTTCAGTACCTAGTTTGGTACCAGTTTCTGCCTCTGCACAAAAGAAGAAAAAAATCGAAATTATAAAATATGCTTTTATTTATCTAAGCATGACATATTAGGTGTCACATGGGCTTAATATGGTGTTACATGCCTTGGAATATACCCAAATCACATGTGTGGGACCCTAGCACATGATTTAAGCTATAGCATTTTCCTTGCATGCTTTTTGCTTGGACTTGACGACATTAAATTTTCTACATTTTTCTTTTATATAGAATGTGTAATGAGTTTTATATGCATCACTATAGATTAGAACTGTTGAAGTCTCAAGACATAATAAGGTACAAAAGTAAAACCACATGAACATTGTTTGTCGGTAATGAAAGATTGTGGTTTGAAATCTGATAAGCATTAGAGTTCCATAGTCCAGTGGCATGTTATAATCGTTAGTGATTAGTTTTATTCTAGTATTATTTGGTAAGTGTAACCTAGAATAGGATCTAGTATTGCATTTCATGTCCTTGCATCTCTAAGTCTTATGATCCTAGATTTGATGATTAAATGTTGGAATTAGAATACATATAATTCAACCAACAATTACAACAACTCATTGTTCTTGAGATATTGTGATGTCTACAACTACATAAAATATAGAGGGGGGAATTATGGGATTGTGTAGGGAATTATCAAATAGCTATTACAAAAATATAATTTTGTTTATGGTATAGAGGCACCAATAATATTGGAGAGAATTAGAGGAATTCTAAAAGGTCACCATCAAGATCAAGTTCATGTTTCAAGGGAACTCCCTTCACCAATTAATTCATTGCTTGGAGGATTTCATTACTTGTATCCCATATAAAAGAGAATAAATGCAGTGTTTTATTAATTGGTTCATTTAAACTAGTATTAATAGAAAAATTATCCACCATGGAATGAGAAAATTAAATAAGGAATGTTAAGTAGACATGAAAAGTTTTGCTAAAATCATCAATATAGTTGGAGCGTAAATAGAAAAATTGTGCACCATGGCATTAAAAAGTAAATTGAGGAATTTTGTTAGTTATTGTACACTCAGGATATGTTGAATGCACTCAAAATGTTCTTTCTAGGATCTGCTAAAGATGAGGATGCCATCCAAATATACAACCACAAGACAATTTTTGAATCGCTATAGGATACCATCCATCATAGTCATGAATTTTATTGGAGAATTAGTCAATATAAATTATTGATCAACCACTCAAAAAGGCCTTCTTTAGATTTCGAGGTTGTCTTCCATACATCAATTTTCTAAATTGGAACCTAGTGGTAACTTGAATTAATGTCAATATTACTAAACAACTTGTATTTAATCTAATTAAGAAGATCATTAATCATGGGGATCATGTATCTATTCTTGATAGTGATTTTGTTTGGGGCTATATAATGAATACAATGTCTCCACGACCTATCCTTCTTCTGCAACGTTCTGAGCTTCTTTGGTGGAACCGATAAGTTAACATGGACTTCCGGGATATTTGACTCAGGGAACGCTTCATGAACCAAAGGTTTAAGTTGAGGAAGTTCAGGACAATTGTTGGTGGCGTACCCAACAACTTGACATAAGGTGCACAGGGGTGTCAGCTTTGGGGCCTTAGGGACTCGAGGAGCTTGGGGAGCCTTGTCTTTCGAATATTTCCTTTTGGCTTTGCCCCCTGGCTAGATGCCTTCACAACAGGAGTTGGTTCCTATTGAGGTTGTGATGGAACTGAAGCAATGGCAGGGGCCATGGTAACCGGTTAAACTAGGTTCAAAGCATGATATGGTCTTGGCTGACCAGGTAGAATATTTGCAGGGGATCAATGTACTGTACTAGGATCCCTAGAGTCATGTTAAGAAGGACCAATGAAGCCATGAGAGGTACAGAAAAGCCTCCCGAAGGAGGGAATAAGAAAGGTATTTGGCCAATAGGATAATGTCCCAGCAAAATAGCTTCTGGATGGTTGAGACCTCGAGGAACAGTTCCAGGTGGGAACATAGGATATGCACCCACAAATGTAGGAGGTCCCGGGGGAGTGGGTCCAGAGGGTTCAGCTGGAAGAACAACAACAGTATGTTGATGAGCTGACTATTGATTAGGTGTATCAGACTGCTTAAGGGTAGCCCCTAACACTTGTAACATGCAAACACTCATGGAAGTAGGTTCAGAAATGGGAGGGGGAGGACTGGGGAAAGCACCCAACAATGACAAATATTTATACTCTGGGTGAAACACTAGTGCAAGGAGTTGAAGACTGGTTTTCAGACATCGACGAGATAATGGTGTTGGGGGAGGTCATGGATGTCATCTTGTAGTAGGTCAACTGATCAATGGTAATGATCTTACCTTCATGGGGGAAGCACAACTTATGGAACACCACAAATGAGATGGTTGACATAGCATATGTGTAATTATGACCTAAGAGAATATTGTAATCTAAAGGGGTATCGATGACTTCAATGTCGACATGGACAGTCTTGCCCACAAGGGTCACTAAACAGTTGTGCTACATGCCGAGGGGCTCAGAGGAGTGTCCATCCCAAGCATGCAAAGTGATGGTGGATGGGGATAACTCAGGTGACTTTAGTTGTTTCCCAACAGTAGCGGACACCACACATGTGGAAGCACCTTCATCGATAATGCATCTAGAGATAATGGCATTACCGATTCTAACTGGTATCTGGAAAGTGACCGATGAAGGCAATGGGAGGTGCTCTGATGTATCAACTGAGAAGACAATCAAATGATCATCAAAATGATCCACTGCACCCAAGGAAGTTAGTAGAGCTTTCTTTTGGGAAGGGAAGGACTACGGGACTTCCATTGTCGACATAGCTACAGGTGATTGTGCCAAGTTGTTTACTATACTGTATGTATGGGCAGTTCTATTAGAAGCCACATTACAATGTAATGGTCCCTTTGGGATATTGGGAATGGCCTCAACTTTAGGTTGATGGATCTATAAAGGATGATTTGGTGTCATAAGAGGCTCAGTGGGTACTTTGGTTTTGGACTTGGTAGATGACGAAGTGGAGGGCTTGTCATACTAGTGCGACCAAGTTTGTAGGTTGATATGGGAGGGGTTAACCTCATCAGAGTTCATCATCATGATCTAGTAGTCACCGAGACAAGAAGGTTGGGGTAGGTGGGTTGCTTGACCTGGCTAAGGTTGAGCAGCAACAAATCCTTGCTGAGGGAAGGATTTGTGAGCACTGTCAGTTGAGGTGGTGCAGGATTTTGAGGAAATTCTTGACCTTAAGAAGCTACTCTAGCTTCCCACATTTGGTACATCTAGGGTAAAAGGAGACACTCATGTGTATAGTGGCCGTGTACACCACAACATACGCAAGGCTTCTTTGTACGAATAGCCTTGTTCTGCTTGGGCTGGCCATCCTACTGTTGATTTTCGCTGTTAGGCTGGATCCCATGGGGTTTACTAGGCTAGTTACCTTGGCTACTCTGATTACCCTTTTTACCCTTCCCCTTATTATTTTTTTTTGAATTTTTGGGATTGGTATCTCTCCGCTTGAGAAAACACTTGGCCTTGAGGGGGTAGAGGATGCATGGGATGCTTTGGCTCTAATGCTTGAGGGGTTGGAGCACCAGGCTGTGCATAAGAAGGAGCAATAGTTTGGTATATCGGTTGGGGACTAGGAAACATGTTGCTGGAAGGAGAGGCATAAATGTTGGAGGAATTGGTGCCCCCTATGGATACCCATAACTCTACTGAGAATATGGCAAAGGGTGTGAAAGGGATCCAATGATACTGTCAGTGGCGTGAGATGCCCCCGGTGCATTGGCACTTCCAGGATGAGGGAGGTTTCAAATGATGGTATATACATAACTGGATTGTACATAAATTAGATCATAGCTCAAAGAAGTCTGGAGAGCTTCTTCCTTGGTCTGAGGAAAGTGGGACACAAAATCTTTCCTAATGTCAGATAAAAGGCTCTTAAGAAACCAATCTAGATAGACACGATCTCCGAAAGGCAGGCCACGACATGTGCTCCTCCTTCAATGCCACTCTTGAACATGATCAGAAATGTGAGTGGTGGAGGACTGACAGAATGTGGTCAATAGCTGTGTACCAGTGTTGTAACAAAGAGGTAATTGGAAATATGAAAGGAATGCTTTAGTAAGTGTCGGGAAAATGGAATGAGAGGTGGAGGGCTGGTCTATATACCATTTTGCAGCATCTCCAGTGAGTGTGCACTGGAAGAGTTGAGGACGAATGGAGCCATTAGTTATGGAGTTGGACGAACACCACATGTGGATGGGTCGAACATGGTTGGTAGGATCCTCTCCAACAATACCCTTGAACTTTGGGATGTCTGAGGGAAGCTTAGTCAGCATAGAGGGCCAACTAGCATCATTGTGTATGGGGTCATTTATCAATTGGCTGATATCCGGTAGACTTAACCCAACCATAAAGGGGAGCATGGGGGCTGCCGAAATGGTTGTTGAGACCGTTCCTGCTGATGTGACTACCGATGTATAATCAGAGCCACTAGCAGGTTGGGTTATTGCACTAGCTATGGGTCAAGACATCGTGACAATATCTGGTGAAGGAGGCTCGGAATCAGATGAGGAATCAGAATGACCAAAAGAAGAGTCAGTATGGGGGTTCAGAGAGCTATGAACTCGAACCTGATGGGGAGGAGTAATACGCCCAAGTGGAAACTGGGGGTGAAGGCCTAATAGTCTCTGTGACACATGCCTTGGTGGCGCAATGCTAGAAGGACACATGGAGCACATGGTGAAGGGATATCAATAATATAACTTTTGTCTCTGATGCGGTGAGATAAATTATGTTAAGTCTTGGCTTGGCGGTGTAGACAAAGCCCCCTTCACTTAAGCTGTGATTGTGTGTGAAAATTTATTAATTGAGTAAGCCCAAATCGTGATTGTAAAAAAGAAAACATTTTGTTGAAAATAAACTGAAATTAATAACAAAAAATGAAAAGAAAAACAATTAACTAAACCCAACCCAAACTGGGTTTGCAAACACTACTACTTGGTCGAAAAACCAATGGGAAATACACTGAAATGGTCAAGAGATCTAAATGTTAGTGTGACTGGGATAAAGTGACACTAATCTACTTGAAAGTGCTGCATCAATAGCAAAAAACTAGAGAGGAAGATCGTTGCAAAAAGATAGGGAGATGGGTGAAACACCAAGGAAAACCGATGGGACCCTAAGTGAATGACCAAACAAGTTTAAAGTGGTAGCAACCTATGGTAATGGATCTAAAACAAAATATTATAGATGTGGAAAAAGTGGCTGAAAGTGTTTCAGAAACTCAGAGTTCTCACTCAACTAAAATCCTCGTAGAAAGGTGGAAGTGTAATGGAAGCCTTAGGGGAGGCTAAATTTGACTTTGAAGAGTAAATCAGAGTGGATCAAGGCCTAAGTGGGATGAGACAAAGGTTAGACACCTAGTAGACAACTCTCAGCAAAACCCATATTTAAGAAAAACCCTAAAACCCCAAAATTGCAGGTACTGACCTGTTTTCCGCTGAAATCACACTTTTTGGGCTAAAAACTATGTTCTAAAGCCCATATCACACTTATTTGGCTGAAAACTGTGATTTTTGTTCTGAGGATCTCGATCTGCAAATTTTAGAAAAAGTGTAGCCTTCATCGCACTGGTTTGTGTGACCTAGGGAAATGACCTGAAAGCTTGTGAAAGTTAGAAATTTATCAGATCTAGGGTTAAAAGACTAGGAAACATTAATAGAATTGAAAAAAAAAAACCTAAGCTGAAAACCGAAGGTCACCCAAGTTTCTGGATGTGAAGTATAAAACCCAGTGGAGTCACCAATTTGTATTTGAGACCCAGGTTTATGAATCGGAATTATTCCCGAGTGGAGTCGCCAATTTTTTATAGTGTTTTCTTCTAAATGATGTATGAAAAGAACCCACTTAAGATTGTGGATTACAAACAATATAAACAATATAAATGGCTGCTAAACATTGTAGATCTAGAGCAACTGATAGAAACAAACCCTGCCAAAGTCTAGATCTATGCCACATTCATAGTTAAACAATAAAAAGAAAGAGTAATAACTACAATCATCCAATGGAAACCAGATATGTAAAGAATAATTTTATTATAACACTGTGAAGAAAACAGATAAATGTTACCAGTCTGCCTCTATGGGATGCGTTCATGGCTATCCTCAAAGGTCTTCAACTTGTGTAGAGTCTCTCTCCTCTATAGTGTGAAAACCCAACAAAAATAAGTTGTGCGACAACGAAAATAATCAGAGTTACATTAGTGAGTGCAACAATGAAAATAATCAAAAGTGAATACTGAATGGAAAACCCTTCTATTTATAACAAAATATTGAGTTATCCTCGAATAATGAGCAATAATAAAATATTATTGATCCCATTCTTGGAATAACTACTAGGAATATTTTATTATATTTCTTTAGGAGGGAAAAAGCATTTAAAATTGTATTTAGAAATAATAAATAAATAGATTATTTATTTATCATCTCAATGAAGTAGTTACAGAATAATAAACAAATAAAGATTTATTTAATTATTCTTAAGAGATTTAGTCAAATTTAACAAACAATAATAATCTATTGGTGATTAATTAATTATTCTTAGAGAAAAATAAGATAAATAATGATTTCTCTGTTTATTTTTCATGATTGGGTCAAATTTCACAAGGAATAATAATAAAAGATGGCTTAATTAATTATTCCTAGAAGAAAATCATATAAATAGTGATGTATTTAAGTATTCTTCATGGGTTTAACTATAAATTACTTAACAAAGGTGGTTTATTAAGTAATTTCTTGCATTGAAAGCAATTTTACTATGGTAAAATTGTCTTTACGTTGTGTACTTTGATCCATCTAGTAAATTAGGCTACATGATCAATTTTTTGGTGATAACAATGGCGCTTTTGGATGAGCTCATGGTTTGACATTTTATTTCCTTATTCTCCAAAAAATAACCTCTATATATTGGGTCATTAGGTTAAGGAGCACATGAAAAAATTCAATTGAGTATTTGACTTGGTGGTGCATAGGCACCCTGTAGCTGAAGCAAAGATATCTTTATATGCTTCTACAATCTTTTCCACCTACTTATGTGATATTTATCCCTTGTGTTGAGGTTGTGGTGGTTGTAGTGACCTTATTTTCACCTTCTAACTAAATGATGTTAAGTACAAAGTTTTCATTGTGAGATATTACCTTTTGCAATTGTTTTGTTAACATCAAAGAAATTTTGATAGTTGGAACTACCTCTTTTACCCTATAGAGATGACTACTTAAACTAACAATGAGACCACATCGATGGAATGCATAAGTAGCATGATGTTTCCACATATAAGGTTTTCCTAAAAGAACATCACAAGCATCAAGCAAGAAAAATCGCATACGGCTCATCTTTGAGGGACTTAATGTCATAGAACTAGTGGTGTTTTTGGAAAATACAAATGTCTCATCCATGGTGAAACCAACCAATGATGCATGTCTAGGTTTCTGGCATTATTAGTAATTCCAATCTCTCATTGACCTTAGTTGAGACAAAATTCTTCTAATTCACACTATCAACAATGAAATGTAGTGGGGTACCCTTCACCCACATCTATGAATGCAAGAGACACTCTCCCCTCCTTAGGCTCCTCTTACTATACAAGTTGGACCTTTGTGGCTGTAATGGTATAACTAGGCTTTGCATGAATGGTATTATTTAGTTTATTGTGTTCTGAAGTCAAATTTGAGCTAGATATTTCTTATTTTTTTAAACTGGACCAACAATGGTTTCTCTACTAACATTCATTAGTGTTGTGCCAAGGTATTTTGTGGAACTCACACCACATTCCAGTTTCCTTCTTAAACTTCTCATTACCCTTCCTTTCCTACACCTTTAGTTGGTTGTCTCAAGGCTAACTCTCCTTGATTTGTCCCTTTTTCATTTAGTTTGGACCACCTTTCCCAAGCCTCTTTTATGGTGGATTTATAAACATGAACTCTCACTTATTCCATTGCATTAATTTTTGCTCGAATTTGACATCATATAGATAAGAAACTTTTGATGAGGAGATGTTGAGGAAATCCATATCCATTATGATGTACCTATGTAGGCCACTATGGTACCCAAAACCACACTCTTTTGATAGTCTTTGATACCTATCTTTGAGCGCAAGTTATGGACAGTATTCATGTAATTTGAATCCATATATTCTCTCTCTTATTGCATAGTTGTCAATTTTATGTATTGGTCATCATAATTCCCTATAGGGTAGAATTAATCCTTGAGGGCATCAAAAAAAGTGGCCCAAGTTAGTCCTACATTGAATATCATAAAATTAACTTTGTTGTGCCTCTTCTAGTAACCTTCTTACTAATATTTGATATGGGGAGGTATCTTTAGGAGAGTGAAGGTGATATTCTCCTTTCTAGATTTTTTTTTTTAGATAAAGTAATAGCCCTCTAACAAATTTAGACATTTATCCAAAGAAAATTAATGTATTTGGCCTTCGAATAATGAGATATTGAAGTTTACTTGTACCTTAAAGGGTGTCACACCTCCAAAATTAACACTTGTTTAAGGTTCTTTCACCATTGTTCATTGTTGTTGGTAATTGTTGAAGGAATTGGGTGAAATTGTCCATCATCTCATTCCTCTATCATGTGATTGTTTTGCTCAAGCAACAACTTGATAGGATATATTTCTTTGTAATCTATCCTTTCTTCCACCATGGGAGTCCACTTGCAATTACAAGGGTCATCTTTCCTAAGTGAAAGTAACTCAATACCAAACACTATGTTCTTGGACCTCATCGAGGACATGCACTAAGAAATAATGAGGAGCAGATTACTTTGATACCACTAATTTGGGTTTGACAAGGAATGAAATGAAAGGAAATAATGGAAATGGAGAACACACAAAAAATTATAGAACGAAGCATAGTAATCTAATGAGAACTCAACTTCTACTAATAAATAAAATAACAAAATATTTTAGAACACAAGCTGCCCAAAATGGCAGTAGTTATCTCTGAAGAGAGAGAGATGGTAGTTACGAACATTCACAAATGCTAGTAAAAGAGTCCAAAAGAATGTTATTTCAACATAAAAGAGAGAAAACTTAAACTGAGAAAATGAAGTGCCAAAATGTTTGCAAGCCCCAAGGTGGTAAGTTGGTACATCAACTTCCGAGGGACAAATTTTTCATACAATGTCCATGTGGGGCACACAATAACACATTGGAAAGAATTATGTAAGGATTAAGAATTTTGGATTGGGTTAGGGTATGCCATGGAAACTCTTGGCCTCTGAAATTGTAAAAAAAAAACATTTAGGTCCTCAAAACAACCCCACAATTTTGGGACCCAAAAATCCATAGAAAAATTTCAATGATAAATAACCATTAAATTAGTGGATGAAGTGGGTGGTCACCAATAATAACATAGATCAATTTCACCAATAAGTTTACATAAAAATTTAGTAGTAGAAATTTATTGTCAAGAAATGATGCAAGATTCTTAAATTCTTAAGACAAGGTCGATATTTCATAGCCTAAACTCCTTACATCCCACTAATGATTTCCCCACTAATTATGTGACCAATTATTGCACTTTAGAGGCACCAAAATCGTGTTTGTAATGTTCGAAGAGTAACTATTTAAATTAGAGTAGCCATTCATAATTATTAACATCTTCCACATATGCCTCTTAAATGCTGTTATACATAAAAAAATATAGCATCAAGGAAGAAAACTAAAAAGTTTCACCGAAAAGATGAGAATTCTTGTTAATGTCTCTAATTTGCTGGGGATTGGAAAGACAAAAATGCATCATTATAGACTCACAATGTAATTCACATATGTGGAAGATATTTTTAAAAATCTCTACCCCTTCAAATTTGGTGATACCTAGAGTGAACGTCTAATTTAGTGAAGAATTGAGTGCCATGAAGCTAAACACAAAGGTAATTAATTACTAGTAACTTTTTTTATTTGACCATAAACTTAGTAATAGTAGTGAAAGTTGTAGGTTCCCTTATTTCAATGATACCATGATGACTGTGAATGAGTATTATATAATACTAGGACGTATCACACATCCTCCAGGGATTCGTCGATAATCATTTGAATTTTATTATTTTAGCCAAAAGGTAATTGATATTGATGCACAATGGGTAGTTGAGCACCTAGGACCAAAGTTGTACCACGATCATGCTCACGTCATGAAGGAAGTAAGCGAATGGTTATTTTAAATATATTTTAATATTAATTCCCATCCATTTTCATGTGAAATTGAACTTCTTATGAGGGTTCTCCATAATATAGATTTCGTTGAGTTATGCAATAATAATGATTATGGGCGACTTGGATTGGATACATTTGATGGTGTGTTTACAACCCTCCTTATTAAAAAACAATTTTAGTTAAATCCAAACCATCAAAATAATGGCATCACTTCCTCACATTTCAATGGAAAACATGCCTGATTTGAATAAATTGTCTTTCATTTGGATTCTCACATTCTCACCATTACCTCCATATTTCATCATACTACCAATGCCTAGACTATTATTTGAAAATTGTGCATGCATAGGCTTAACAATGTGTTTCAACTTTAACTTTATGGTGAATAAAAAATGGGTATAAATACTATTAATTAAGTAAATTACCTTTAGGTAATTGATATGGCTATCAACTTTTATTAAGGGTTGGGCGCTTATATTAAAAAATATGGTTATTAGCACAATATTTTTCTTAGATAGCATGAGAAATATGATAGCTAGAGTTAAGAAATAATATATATAGAAAATTACACTGGATCTTATAAATACTTTCTATCACGTCAATTTACAAAAAAATATCATAAATGAGGGTAAATCTCTAGATAAAGTTTTGATAACTAAAAAATATCATTAATTTTATATAGGAAATTGATCTTTCCATGGAGTCCGTGGCTCTCTATATCAATGTTCTAAACTTTGAAGGAATGCAGACCTTACGTAAATGTTTTGTAGGACTTTGTTAAAAACCTTCTTATAAATACCAAAGCGTGCTTATTGCCCCTTTTTCCCTATTCCTTTTGCCATCAAAATTTAGTTTATTTCTTTTGGGATCAAAATTTATAGACTAACTTTAGTTGACCATTAAACTAGACTTCATTATTGTTTCTTTCTAAAGCATTCATGGTTTGATTTACACTTTTATATGAAAAAGTACATCGTAAATATTTTAATGTTTGATTTGCAATGTAGCTTATTCTAGAGAAAGTTTTAATTGTAAGAAATTAATTGTCCATACATTTTCATTGTCAACATGTATTAAAGAGATAATGGATTTTGATAAAATAAGATCTATATAGTTTGTGACGTGGATATTGAGAGCTTTTGACACAACCAGAAAGAAGATTATTATCGAGGTTTGAGTTAAACAAAGAAGATTATGTTAATAAAAAAAAGTCCACAATGTTTATTGAATCACTGTACTCGAATATTTAGAAATGTGCAATGTTGTTTTTTAATTTTTATGACATTTTAATCAAATTTATTGAGAAACGTGGATTTTTAAATTCTATGACATTTTAATCAAATTTATATAGAGCAAAAATTTAATGAAAGCCTTTTTGTGCTTTGTATTATACTATATGATGAACACGTTATTAGTTAAATGTGATTTTCTCGCCGGAAAAAAACTAAAATTCACAGCGAAAAATCAAATTACGTATGCAAGCAGTCACAATTCGAGAAACCTTCACTTGCCATAAATATCTAAGGATCGTTATGCTAAAATATCAGTTAGTAAAAACGAGAAACCTTCACTTACCATAAATATCTAAGGATCGTTATGCTAAAATATCAATTAGTAAAAATGATTAAGATTGAATTGGCAAAATCTTATTACACAACTCATTTTAAGATTTACTTACCATATATTGAATTATAACATTTGGATCAAAATAAGGCATTTTTAAATATATTTTTTATTAGTGGAAGAGATAATCTTTATATATACTAGTAAAGATATATAAATTAAATGTTTGATAAATTATTATGCGTAAAAATCTATAATAAATATAAAAAAAATTACTATTATGTTATTATTATTATTATTTTAAAAATAATTAATATATAAATTAAACATGTGTGTATATATAAAACATGGAATAAGAGATTATTGATTATGGAGATTTACCATAAATAGGATAACTATAACTCATTTTATATGATGTTTGTTCAGATGTCATTTTTTCTAATTAATCAATTTAACTAAAAGAACAATAAGAGCATCACTACTTTAAAGATAAATCTCCATCTTTGATTGCTGAATTCCTACCATCCACCTAATAATTATTGGTAATTAAATTTAAATTCTGAAATTCCTATTCCAAAAGAAGCATACCTTATTGTGTAATTATTTTGCCTTGAAATAAATTAGTTACAAACCTTTTTTAAAAATAAATTCATCCTAATGTTTCAATTTCATTTTATTTTGATATTACATTATGTATTGATATATTATAATTAGTTATTAATAATGAATTTAATCTTTACTAACCCTTTTTTTGTGAATTCGTGCAAATGATTTATATTAAAATGAAAAGCATGTAAAGTGTTACACTAAGAGATATTCTGGACCATGCTTGGCCTGCTAAAATTAGACTAGTCTAGGAATCAAAATCAAAATTAGACTATAGTCATGTGATTCCTTCATAGAGGCATACCAATGTTATTCAGTTGAAGGGACTATAGGAAAAAGAGGGCTATAATATCATTGTTTGAGAGCGAAAAAAACCATGGCAGAACTTCCTAACGCTATGTGAAAAACTGTAGTCACCATATACACAAGGAGTGGAACCAAAAGTAAGCCAACCATACTAGTACCATTGCATCATTTACATGATGAGATCGATCCAAGGAGATTCGTCGCAAATGAGAATCGGTGAAAGAGGATGTGAGTTTGTTGAGGAGAGGTATTGATCATGGGTGCTACAACCAAAGGCACTTCATTAATAAGTGCAGGATCCTCACGATCCTCCACTGATTTAGTATCTGAACCATACATGACATATTTCTCCACTCTAGCCGGTTTGGTATCTATGTCATCGAGGTTGAAGCAAAGATTTTGTAGTATCCTTTTGTTGTATTATTTCCCTACAAACAATCTATAATTGTCAAGTTGTTTTGCCCTTATAACATGCGTAGGAGGATGTCAAGTTGTTGGTGAAAACTAGTAGAATGAGGAAAGTGTAATTGGCATTTCCCGAATCGCCTTAGGTCTGAAACCCAATAACATCTATGTGTAGAGACTTTGAAATAAAAAAAAATAAGATTTCCCTCCAAACACTTTCGAATCTAACACTAGGATCTCTCTTCTGACTTTCAGAGCCATAACATCAAAACATTTCACCACATAATCCCATCCAAAGAGCTTGCTTGTGGATTAAGAGGAATTTGATCACCTGCACCCCTGACTAGGTTGATGTTGTCGTGGAGCCATGAAAGTATAGGTACCCTCTGTAACTAGAAGAATTGAGTGACCCAAAAAAATGTGATGAGTGAATGCAGAGTCCTAAAAAAAGGTGGGAGAATCCTAGCCAAATGAAAAACGGTATCACCCCAAATAGTAGAGGAAATCAGGAGTGCAACTAGTGGCACATATGTGTGAATCAACTGGGTAACCCAAAGAGCCCCAAAAAACAAGACTTGGGAAGAGTGTGTGGTAAGATTTAGACAGTTAACCATAGGGAAAACAATTAGGAAGGGAGAACCAATAGGGGAAAACACCCAAATCACCCTTTTAGAATCGGATGGTGAAGGAGCCCGTATATGAAACATTGCAGACCAAGATAGGGTAGTTAAAGGATACACGAGTGGGCTCAGAGCTTTGGAGCAATGAAGGTGACAATACTGCCACCAATTTGAAGGATGACCATGTGCATGTATTATGGAGGAACAAGAACAAGAACATTGACCCACTAAAGGGATTACAGAGCTAGCAAGAGCAATCTAGACAAGGGTTAATATGACTAAAGCACCATACACCATAAATAGAGAATAACCATAAGAGAGGAAATTAGTGAGCGAAAAAGGATAAGTATACCAAAAATACCAGAGATTGCATAAGCTGGTTAGATCAACTTCGACACCACAATTGTCATAAACAATTTACCACCAAGGAGAGATATCTAAGCAACTATAAAGGGCGACTGAGAATATGGTTGTCAGCATGAAAGGAGTGTTTGTGGTGATTGTTGAGTCGCCGAATAGACATTTGGCATGCCCAACGCACTCTTCACTGGGGCTTCACTGATAAAGAAATATCATATCATGTGAGTTCATATTGTGGCATAAAAAATGAGGAAAAAATGAAATAATATATTGAGCATATAATAAGGGGGTAAAGGGTTTTTATATGTTGTATAATAATATCAGTATTATAAGGTATTGTTTATACAATACATTGGCCATACAAAGGAAAAAAACAAGTGGGATATAGAAATATAGGTTGAGGAGTATTGTGGGATTATCAAGAGTGGGAGGGAGAAAGAAAAAACTTTGGTAATATTAGGTCCATAATAGCCTAATATTACAACTTATGGCCATAGTATTGACATTCGATTCATGTTAATGTTACATTGCTAAAGTAAATGTGACATTCTCCTTTATATTTCATTGCCTTCATTGTATTTAAATTGTTAACATTACCATGAAATGACTAAGGATGTTTGAGAGTGGTTCTAACCTCATTATATTTCATATGGAGAAAGTAGAATTTTAGATCTTACTCAAAATCCAGCATACTTATTAGTTTTTTAGGATTTCAGGGTTCAGGGGAGTAATGTATTCATTATATTTTGTCATGTGCTAGGGTATGGAACTCGTATTTAATCAAGAGATTGAAGCCATTTATATATATTGATGTTATTGATATTGGTCGTCAAACTCCTCTATCACGACCTTACAAAAAATGTACCAGACACTCAAACAAAATATTGACTTGGCTTGCTACATTTTTTCTATCTTATGTTAATGCTTGGAGGGTGATATTAATGACAAACATCCGAAGATAGGCAATCATTTTGATGATATGTTGATATTTGTTGTAACATGATTTTGTTAGATGGTAGAGCCCAACCACAACCTATTTGTTGATGTATTTTTGGCTCAAAGATGGATTTCACTCAATGTTATTTTGGTTATGTTCACCCTTCGATGCTATATAAATGAGAACTTGTAATTTGTGGACATGTGGTTGATGAATATTATAACTACTAGATGAATGATGTTATATTGTTTAATCCACGTTTTTAGGTTTTTATCACAATTTTATCATTATAAATGCTTTTTTTGACATATACACATCAAAATATATAAAAATAAATATTATATAAAATTCACTCCCAAAATCACTCCCAACTTGGGAGCCTTTTAAAATGTCACTCCTGCCTCTTAATTCCACTCCCCCTTCCCATTTATACTCCCACTTCCCACTTCCACTCCCACTCCTAGGTAGCCTTGCTCTAGAACAAACATGCATCAGATTACGAATACCTCTACGATCTATATATAATGTGTGCGTTAATATTTTTTACTTATTGCTCAGCTAGTGATCCTCCCAATGATGGAGTGATAGAGAAGACAACAGATATGTGTATTTCACCCTTTCCTTACAATAGTGATGAAAAGGTTGAATTAAAGTGAAGGAGATAGTGATAACAACTATCGCTTGGTAGAGGGCACATGAATGGTGTAGGAGATAGTGAAATAGACTATTATATGGAACAGTGTGCATGCATACTAAGGGCACACATGTCACACCTTAAATTAATTCCACTTTAGATGTTGTTTCAAATTTAGAAATTTCATTTTTGGATTGAGTTTTTCTATTGTTAAGAGTTTTTCTTTTGTTATTTTTAGCATGCATGATATATTCTTAGTCAATTAGAATACTTATGTAGGAGAAATGGTCATCATAGGTAGATGACACATATCTCAATGAAGGGATGCATGCTTTCATTCTCCAATTCATCTTTTGATGGAGACACACTTACGTGGAAATCTTACCATGAAACTATTGTGCACTAGGTCATTAGATTAGGACTATTATTTGACAAAGTCCAATCAGTTAAGATTTTGCATGTGTCCATATTCATTTTACTTTCTCTCCTCTTCATATTTTGTAAGTGAGATAAAAGGCGTGCCATTGAGTTGGTTATTGAGGTTTTTGTCACTAGTACAAAATGGCTAATTAGTTACTAAAACAACGACTAAAATTCGCATATAAATGACTATTTTTTAGTCGATGACCAGTAGTGGCTAATTTACAGTATCTTGTAACACAACCAAAGTTTACTCATTTTTAGCTTAGTCGTTAATTGATTGTCTCAACTTTATCATCTACTAGTATATTTAGCCATAAATTTGGTCATTAATTTACTTATTGATTTAGTCATTAATTGCCACAATTAATGACCAACTATACAACAAAATATATTACTATATGATCATCTGATAAAACCAATTAATGACCAAAGAAATATGACCAAAATGTTGGTCATGTTATAAGATACTCTAAATTAGCTATTAATAGTCATATATATGCAAATTTTAGTCATTGTTTGAAACCAATTAATGACCAAAGAAATATGACTAAGTTTTTGTTATGCTATACGATACTATAGATTAGCTACTAATAGTCGTATATATGGAAAATTTAGTTTTTATTTGTAATGAAAAATTAATCATTTGCAGTAGTCATTTATATTTTTTTTGGCAGTTTCATATTCATTATACAAACAACTAATTTAGTAGTTTATATTCATTTCATTTATTTTCATTAATAATCATTATAAATGACTAATTTAGTCATATATTCATTTTATTTGTGTTCATCATTAATCAATATAAACTACCAATTTAGTAGTTTTAGTTTGATTTTATGTGTTCATTATTAATCAACATAGATTAATTAGTATGATTTTGTGACTAAATTAAAAAAACATCATAGAATGTGAATTGGTTCATCTAATATGAAAATTCAAAATTACATATGCTAGTTAAAACACTAAACAATATCAAGTGCAACTATAGATAATTTCAACCACAGAAATTATATTATATGAAATGTTTGAGTATTACAATATGAGTTTCCAACTTAACAATGGTTGGACTACAATTTACACGTGAAATGTTGTTTCATCACTATAAAACATTATCATTTTTGTTGTCAAGTCATTGAAGGTGAATTCAATGAGCATGAAGACTTGAACATTAAAATCTATGTGTGTGTCTTATGTGGGATATTGGCATTAAGGGTACCATTAGACCTGTTCTTTTCTCTCTCTTTTTTGCAATTGTCACTCCAGTGTTAGTGTTCTCCTCTTTCTTCAAATCCTACTGCTTACCATCAATACTAAGTTCCTTTTCTAAAAACAAAAGAACCTAGAATGCAGAGTTTTATAGATGAAGGACGATGAACACTAGAATATAAATGAAAGTAGACTATAAAGGATTTATATTACATATACCTCAACATCAACAATCTTAAAGCCATTCTTCCCCATAAGAGAAAGAAAGTCAAATAAGTTTTCTTCAGTTGAGCGATAGTGGCCACTATGTATCCAAATAACCTGTATAAACAAATTAAAGTCACCATAGAAAAGAACACTTTAGTAAATTAGTATTCAACCTTCAGGGAAAGCTTAGGCACAATCATGCTAACTATGTTACATGCTAAAACGCTCAAGCTGTAAATAACTTGTTAAAACAAATAATTTGAGGTGTGATGTCTAATCCTTGTCATTTTATTCGTAGCATATTTTTTTTGTCTAATGCATGAACTTGGTCAAGTATATAAATAACATGTTCTCAAATACAACATGAAAGTAAACTCTTCTAATAATCATGAAAATCTTTCAATACAAAATAGTTAAAAGGATGTCAATCAATATTGTGTAATATTAATTTCATCTTCAAGCTTTGGTTGTTGTTTAAATAGACATAATACCAAGTACTTTCATTTTCATAATTAAAATACAAATAAAAATCAAAATAAATATTCAAAATACAATAAAACAATAAAGAGAGGATATCATGGAATGGACATTGCAATTATAAAAAATTTGTTTACCTATCCATCGATATCTTATCACGCATTCCTAAAACATTTGCTTACCCAAAATAATCATGAGATGAAAGAATCACAACGTTAAAAACCATAGGAATACTTACTAGAAACATTTTCAAAGTTAATGGCTGATGTACCTGAAGGATCTCCAACAACAAATGAACCATATCCAAGACAGGAACTCTATATTGTTTCGCCATCCTTTCTCCAATCACATTTCATGTAACCTAACCACACTAGCATTAAGTAACAATCAAATCAAGGAATTGACATTTGTTTTTATCTTTTATATGTATAAACTTTGAATATAATTTATTTTGGTAACATAATAATTCGTATTTAAAGCCTTCCTATCATATGAGAATGTATATATCAAGTAGAACATCAGAAAAATTGACCTTAATGAGGTCCTCTAACAATTTCTACAATATCAATATTTGTCTTCTTGTGATATCTTGGATAGAAAAAAGAAGATATCTGCAAATGAAAAATCCATATATTACTTATGTTTAAACTATGTATATGGTGTATCCTTAGGTAACTTTTTAAGATGTCCCTCCACCTTTACAAAGTAGATTGTAGCTTGGTTAAACTCTTCATCCTTTCATTGAACATTAATTTATGCAAGATAAATATCACAGATTATTCTTTTCCATTTCTAAACACGCTGGATATGATAAATTGAAAATAACATAAAAGCAAGTGAAAACCATTTTCTAACCAAAACAAATAATCAAACAATGCCTCTAATAAAACTTAACACCTCAAAAATTACTCTGCCATGTGCTTAGAATAAAGGTGATATTGCTTGAATCATCTTTAGGTCATATTTAATGGGATATTCATATTTTTACCACGATTTCAATTTGATGCTAAAAGAAATATATAAATCTAGGTTATTATCAGTGAACTTCAAGCATAATTCAAAACAAGAATGTCATTATAAGGTATGGAGAGACAAACATCTTCATAACTAGGATTCTCTATTTTAGTTTGGTTTGAGTTGAGTTGGTATTTGAATATATAGTTTTCCCTAAAGAAGTGAAATAGAAAGATGAGAATTGAAATAACCCTATGAATTTTTAATTAATTCATATTATATATCTCTAAAATAGCCAATCATCCTTCTCTGCTATTTGATAGAGGTTTATTGGCATAGAATAATAATGAATTAACTATCAAACACAATAATGCAATATATTAACCAAGGAAAGAAAAATGACATGGATTTGGTATTTGTGTACTCGAAGGAAATCCAACAATGGTTGTGTTCTTTCTTATCATGAAATAGTATTGAACACAAATGTTGGTTTAGAAATTGAAATATGTTACCAATAGGAGATGGCCGTGTTGGGTAAGGAAAGGATGAATTGAAGGGATCAAGTTCTAGCTCCAATACATAGTTATCCTTATCACTACAGAATACAAATTTGTCATCATTTGCTTATCCAGGTAAAAAGAAAAGTGAGTTTGTATTTGTGAGTTTGTAGTTTGTGAGTGATAGTATATGAAAAAGAGAGCACTGGTGGAAATCAAAGTGTGTTGTCCCATCATTCAACCTAACAAAAAAATTATATATTCAGTTGTTGACAATAGTGGAAATCAAATGTAAAACCCACTCAACTTGATCTTTACCTGATATAATCATATTGAACTGGTAAACAAGAGATTATAAAAAAGAATATTGGAACATTATTTCCTGCCACATAATTGGCATGAATAAAATTTCCATAGAATTCATCCAAAAAATGAGAACTTATGGAAAAATAACGTATCATTAGCGTTTTGTACCCTCTTTAATATATGTAGCCTAGGAAAGTAGAGGCGGCCAAATGTAGCAGGATTCCGATTGTGTGGGATATAAAAACAAAAACGTGGAAAAACATGCCTGCCAATTCACAAAATCTCACTCTAAATAATAAAGCATGTTGAGGATAGTAATGGTGAAAATAGATCATGTATTAAGATCAATCTCGTTATTGGTCATCAGTTAGCAAGGTGGCTGGTAATTTTTACTCATAAAAAATATCATAATTTTTTTTTGTAAGCTTTGGTAGGACCTCCTCATTTTCGAATTTTTACATGTCCGCTATTCATCCCATTTACGGGGAGGGTAGCACAAGAATCGAACCCAATATCTCTGGTTCGGTGAGACTTCATTTCCACGGCCATTGCCACTTGAGCTACCCCATGCGGACATAAAAAAATATCATAATTAGTGTAATGACTGTGTGGATATTTTTGTGAAATTTTTTACATTTATATTATGGCATCCTTGCAGGAGAGAGTGATGAAAGTTCTCTAGATTTGGTCAGACTGATTTCTCCTTTCATATGCCTATGTGAAGGGATGGAGAGCTACCTTTCTTCAATTTGGAAATTCAGGTGTCCCTCCCTTTCATTCAATATGTGTATATGCCCCACCATTGAAGGACCTTGATAGTTTTTGAAACCAATCTTACAGACATAAAAGATGGATTTGGTCCAAATCGAGATGTTGTTGTGGTGATTGGAGAGGGAGAAACAACTCAATAGTATTCCTCTTCTGGAGCTTGAAATATAGTGTAGGAAAAATGGTTTATCTATTCATGGTTGTAGGTAGGTAATGTTTTTCCAACTGCTTAGCTTAGAAGAAGAAGAGAAGCATAAGAATCAAGATCAAGACGAGGATTTTAGGTATGGGTATAACTTTGCAATCGGAGGGAAGCATGCAAGAAAAAATGATGTTTATATATAATTTGGAGGGGGTAGGTGGAGCACGGGTGAAGAAAGAAAATCCATACTTTATGATGATAAGTACTATATATCATTATCATCATCTAGGAAAATTGTTCAGGAAGAATCATCTTTATCGTCACGGGTTGAGGAATGTGAATTAGTGGATGCCTCTTGCAGTGGAACTTTACCACAAAATGTTGGTTTTGTGATCGTAGTGTCATGTTATGTGCCCCCAAAAGTTCAAAATATTATAGGCAATGTCAACGAAAATTTATTTCTCTACTCCTTAACTCATATTTCACCCCATCCACATTTTGACAGACCAATTATCAAGATCATAGAATGATATTTTCTTTAATGAAGGAGTCCAAGGGCTAACAATTTAAGGATATGATCAATTTTTTGTTTTTAAATGGATAGTCTTGTCTGACTTGCAAGGAATTGGGTGAAAAATTTCTACATAGCCAATGTTATTCACATGACAAAATTTTAATTATGACCTAGGGTTGAGTTTGAATGAGAGGATTTTGCTTAGTACTGTTTAGTCAAGGAAAAGAACCAAATTCAGAGTCCATTTGAATTATGATTCATGAAGCATAGTAATAGAGTTGGTGAGCTTAATAGGGCTCATCGTTGTCATGGTGTGTTACATTTGAATGGAATGAATGCATGAATTTCAAAAGGCTAAGATTTGATATAAATCTTGGGAAATTTTTACCAAATAAATAACCCAAATCTGTCACTTGAGAGATGATATAAATCTTGTGAAATTTTAACCAAATACATAACCTAAACCTTAAGCCTAGTGGTCTGAAATCCATTGTTTGAACTGTGGCTATTGAAGACAAATTCCTTAAATACTTTTAAAAATTAACATACAAATAATTTCTAAAAGCATGGAATTTTGTTGTCAATCAAATGTCAAACTGGTTAACAATTAAAGCAATAACCCGCAATGGAAATCCAAAATCGAAAAGACATATTGGACAAATGTTCAAAACTCATTGGGAACATCCTAATCCTACATGCTACTCATCTAAAGCAAATATGTTATCTTTCCTGGGAAACATGGAATGTTAATGATATAAATGAAAAAATGATAAATAATTAAAACTGACTATCAGAACCAGTGCAAACAACGAATCATAAGAAAAATGAAAATGAGGCAAAATGTCGCATACCCACTCCATGAGACTACCATCCACTTCCGTACTCGATGTTTTCCAAGAGGAATCAGCTCATTCCACTGGTGTCCACATCCTTGTATTCATAGTAGAATTCATCCTCGTATCCACATACAACCTACATTAGTCATACCCTTCCGTAAAGAAAAAAATAAAAGAAAATGAAGCCCGAAAGCCTTTTTTATTGATCAACAATCTAAATATTTTGAAGCATGTATTTAAAAAGAATATTCTCATACCAATATCCTTGCTTTCTTTGAAACTCTATTCAAATAGATCACTTCTTGCAAAAACTTGACACATCATGGATCGTCATAATTCAAGTCGTCAATTGAACAAAGTTCTATCATCTCTAGAGCAGGGATGCTCTGAAGAAAGCAACTGAATATGTTGATTTCCCTCTCATGAAATCCAGTTATGACTACATAAACATGTATATACGGAGATGAGAGAGTAGGGACCTGAGACATAGAGGTATGGGATATTTTGAAAGTTCTTGCATTCCATTTCAAAACTAGAATAAGCCAACTCTATACTCATTTACGAGGTAAAAGACATAAATATTAATTATAAACATCATGGAAAAAAACCATGGAAGAATTTTATGGTTTTTTCACATCTTATAGCGAGTTAACATTTTAAATTTAGGTAGTGCAGATTTTCATTAAGGAATATATATGAAACAAAGTCGTTACTTGGTTTTGTTTCATATCTATTGGATATACTGAATCTGTAGATGGGACATAATAGTGAACCAAAACATAATATTCAACCTAAGCTACATCAATATATTCTTTGTATAAAAAATAATTTATGCTATACCTCACAACTAAGTAGAAAATGCATACATTCTTAAACATTCAAACATGTTGTTCATTGCACATGTAAAAGAAAAGAAGAAATTCTATTTTTACGAAGATAAAGTTGTCACCCATTAACAAACATTAGATTAGGAAGTCTCTTGAACAACAAATTGAGAAGACACATATTTCTTTAAGCAAAGGCACAACACATACGACCATATCCTTTAATGATTTAAAGCTCCCCATCATCTCAATCAATATGTCCACAAAGAAATTGTATGCATTATATCGATATGAGTCCATTTCTAGTACGAACAAATTACTTCCATGTTGCATATTGAGTCCCAAGATAAAGCATGAAAGCTCTTGAAAAAGTATCACATTCACTCTCAAATATTTTATCATGTATTCCCCTACATACACATATAGGACAACCTACCTTTACGGTTTTTTATATTTTATCCACATACAACCTACGTTTACGTCGGTTACATTGTAAAGCATTGAAAGTAATAGTAAAATCTAGACTTACATGGTTGTAGTTTGAAGCAATGCATTTGAAGAGGTTTTTTTCCATATCTAGCGGTTGTTTGGTGCAAATTGATTTATTCCTCTACTGAGGACCACAAACACAGGGAGTGCATAGAAGGTTGAATATTGACAATTAAATATTCTTTATGGGTTGTCTAGTTGATTGGGGTGTCCAATCAAATTCGATGAGCAGACAACTAAGCTTCAAAATGGGTCCTATGAAAGCGCTTTTAAATGATATCCCTTGGAAGCTTCAACATAGTACTAATTATCATCATACAAAGGACCACACAAAAACAAACCATCTAATCCTATCGAAGTTTGAAGAACCAAGTCACCCTTTTTAGAAGACCATTGCTACTGTCATTTTGAGCAATTATTTTAATGTCAACACCTAGGATTGTTGGTAGCACTGACCCTAAACATACTTTCCTAGGCACCCCACAAGAGAAGGAATATCAGGTTGACACCCATTAGTTTTAATAGAAATGCGATGACTTCTTGGGTAAAACAAGACCTTTTTAAAACTATTTTTCTCACTAGCATTCCTTTTATCTCGCAAAACAAAGACCATTTCATCTTCAAGATTGGCCAGTGAGTGTACTGATATACAACAATGTTTCTTGGTCCATTAGCACTTGAAACAAGTTTGAGATTATTGATCATATCTAGAAATTCACCCTCCTTTTGCCATATGTCGACATAAATCTTCGAGACAACTCATTTCCTTTTGGATAAGAACTTGAATCAACATGTATTTCACCACTTAGTAGATATTTTTCACTAGTCAAATATATAGGCTTATGGTTCAATACATTGAATTCTAATGAAGACATTCCAAAGAAAATGCATGAGTTCAAGAAATGAAGCATGTGTACACGTGGAGCTTCTAAGAAGAATTTCCACCATCCTTTCTCAATCAACAAATTCATTGGTTGTTTGTTTGGTTGTATGATGTAAGAAGCCACAGGAAGAGTAGACATAATACGCAACCAATAGACCTTTTTGATAAACACTATCTCTGAATGATTAGAAACACCAACATTGACATCAATAACCTTTCTCTCCCAACACCATTCATCATCCTAATATAGAAAATCAGATGAAGGTCCATGTTTTACATCAAGACACAGTGCAATAGGTAGGACCTTCTTAAATATGAAGTCGCTACTCCCATTTGTTAAAATTAAAGAGTTAAGCTTCTCTTATGCTAGAGTTCAACAACCAGAGAAGTAAGTGATATAGAAACCGAGGAGTCACATCCTTCCTTGCATATCACCGATCCATGGATATTAACAAGGGAATTTATAAGTTCAATGTGAGACATTGGTCTAGTTACTGTCACATCAATATGTGATGGTGAAAATTGAAGACCAAAATCACGTTCTGCTACTGTGGTCAGTGGGGATATTTGATATTAACATGTTTGAACCTCGAAGCAAAAGTTTCCCATATCATCAATCCTCTTTAGTTGAGGCTTAACATTGTTTGTCCCATGTGTCAAGTCAACATGACGCTTGCCATAATAGCCATTTGTCACTAATTTTAGGGAACCACGAATATCATAATGTCGTGCTTCTATCTTTGGGATTGAAGCATGTTTGGCACAACCACGAAATTCTCCAAACTACTAAACTCAAATTAATCCTCCTCAACCTTTATTTTGTAGCATGTTGATGTTGCATTATCAAGTTTGTAATATCCTTGGACATCTATTGCAGCTCTTTCTCATCCATTAATTAATATATTAACACCTTCAAAACAAACTCCTTTAGAAGTCACCACAAGTTCTCCAATTGAGAAACATGTGACTTGAAATGGCTGAGATATATTAACATGATTGTGCTAAAAAATAACCTCTGGAAGTGAAATATCAAATATTTTATTCTCACCCTTGTAGAATGGCAACAACCTTTATTTTTCACATGGAATAAAAATAAAAGAAAATTTCCAATATGCATCAAATATTGCATGACAAAGCGCTTGATTTGGCCAAGGAGCTTCTTTGAGGGAACTTCACCTCATGGACATTATCTGAATAAACGTATACATGAACACCTAAAATAGGGTTACCATGAGAAACAGCTAAGCCATCCATATCATAACTTGGGAAATAAAAGATGTTGTCTACTACCAGATTTCCAAAGCCCAACTCCATCTCTGGAGAGCCTCTTTGGACAATTGTTAAGAGAACATGAGAATCATGTATTTCAAAGAGAATATTATAGAAAACATAGTCTATAAACCTCAATCATTGTACCTCATGTGTAGCCCCATCCTAGCTAGGATTGACGTTAGGTATGACCTTCTATCTTCTTCCTCTATTTAACAATTGGCTCATAGAGCCCATTCTTTTGAATTATTCATGTTTGATTTCATGGGGGGTTATTGTGTCCTCTAGACACTCATCCTTAAGGAATATCCAAACTTATTATGTGTATTAAACGAAGGCAAAGAGAGAAAAATATCATGGCCTTTTCTTTTTGAAAAAAAATGTAGTGGGATTTGGTATGACTTGATATTTGTATACCACTCGAGGATTGATGAAATTTATGTATTCATGATGGGACGCAACTAACCTATATTTCCTTGGAGTAATATTTGTAAAAGTGTAACTGCCTCCTTGCGACGTAAACACATAATTAATGAGATCATTTCTGGTGGAAATGAGTCTAATGTTCACATTGGCATGACCTCCATTTATATCTAGACAACTTTCTGCTCCAACAACCGCCATCACTCTCCCAGAAATAGTGAACCCGATGAAGTGAAAATTGATGTCTTCATGGTCATTGCAACCATTGTGATCCACTAATATATATTCACCCATTTAAGATATATTCACCAAGTCAGGGAATATGAATATTTGCGATGTAATTTCTGCACTTGATAATCTTAATATCAAATTCGAAATTGTCTCGTTCATCTTCACATCAAATCTGAAATTGTCTTGTGCATCTTCAGAGAACTCTTAGAAACAATTTTTCAAAATTGTATTGAATCTAGACAAATATATTAAAAAAATTATCAATGTATGATGGCAATACAACACCAATAAATTTGTGTTTCATCTCCATTGCACATAATTCACCTTCCTTCGTAAAGTGCATATAGCTCGTACATATTTTCCAGGTGCTTTAATTGTTGTAACATATATTTTGTAGATGATCTTGATAACCCTACTATTTGCAATATGACTATCACTTTGCAATGATTCATTTTATGTATTTTTTTTTATAATTATGGTGAATCAATAATTGTTTAGATTAAATAATCAATCTACTCCTTAAACAAAGGTTATATGCAAAAATTATATGCAAAGTAAAATTTACATAATTAAATTTTTAAATTTTCAAATTCCACTTATATTCATCGAAATTTCTAGTAGGAAACATAGAGTATCATTACTTGTTTGGTGAACTAATCAGTGTGTCCATAGCCTGCCCATAACTATCCATAGTATTAATGTAGGTCAATTGCTTCAACAATTTTACTGGGTTTCCTTTGCGATAAATGTAGGGATAACATTTAAAATGTTTAAATATTATTTTTAAAAATTCTTGAATTGTTATGGGATTTACCATCGAAGAAGCAACCTGATAAATCTTTACGACATGCTTTCCTATGTGTTTGGCCATGGCTACAAAAGTTGCATTCTCAACCATGTCTGCCAATATCTACAATTTGAATTCAACCAAAAAAGATAACACATTTAAGAGAAAAAGGATAATGCTTTGTTGGGTCAAAGTTTTGAAGACATATATGGAAGACTTGATCTCCTAAGAGAAATGAATAATGTAGAGAAGCTCCAAAAAAATCAAATAAATATGATTTAAATAATAAAAAAATGTAAAATCTAAGGTTGGAACCATCCACGGTTACCTTCGAGATATAGATGCAAAACGTAATCTAATAAAAAGAATGGAAATACTACAGAAATTCTAAAATTAATTACAAAATGATTTTTCACACTTTGTTAAGAGTTACTCACCAGATCTAGCATAGTATCTGGATCAGCCAAGAAGCAAGATAGTTGACCTTTTCCATAGTGCATAATGATTAGATCAATCATTTAAAAAGTTGAATATTTGATTTAGCTCAACAACAATGTGAGAGTAATCGAGCATCAGATCCAAAGATTTCCTCAACTTTGTCAAAGATTGACTTTTGATGAAACCTCAGCATCCATTAATCAGTTGTCACCGGTTTGAACTACTAGACATGTAACCAACATCTGAAGCACCCACCATGTCTCCATTACAAGAAACTTAGAATCTAAAAACCTACTAGTTTTTTTTAGGTTTCAACAACTCACTGCATCTCTCTTTCTCCAGTTCCAAACTAGTTGTCGTTCAATGCTGATATAATTGGAAATCACTGTGATGGTTGAGATGTCAGTTTTTAAGGGCCCCAAACACATGGATCCACTAAAAATCCTACCGCACCCACTGGAAATACAGCCACACGACCTGGATCAGTTTTATCCTCCCAGAGATTTGGATAGGTGTTATCCTTGTAGAAACTAGATGTAAAACAATGCTTTTACATTGCCAATTACCAAGGCAAGATGATCTATAACCCCCATGGTTTAGGGAAAAATCACCCACAACCCCAAATTTACGGCAGTTTAAATTATTAAGTTATTTGTAATTCAACGTTTGAACAAAATAATTACAAATCTCTTTACTCTCTTTGAAAATAGAAAGCAACTTTTCATTCAAATAATATTATTTTAACTTTCAGTTAATTGAAATTTATTTTATTTTAATTAATATAAAATTGTTTTTGGTTATTTATATGTATTTTTCAAACTTATTTGTAATTTCAGATTAAAAATAAAATAATTATTTCCCCAGTGGGGTAGATCTTGCATAAAAACGTAAACATGTAAACTTAGATGTAAATGTAAATGTAATATTTAAGATTGTTAATCTAATGTCGGCCCTATTTAAAAATCAGTATAATTATTATTATGTATAAATGCAACATAAATTTAAAATATAAAGAGGTTTACACAATAGTAAAAAAAATGAGCTATGGTAAATAAATAAAAATATAAATAAACGAGAAGTGTGGTAAATAAATAAGACCTCTTTTTATATTTACTCCAAAGGTATCCTAAATAATTTTTTTAAATGAATTAAGGTTTGGTAAATAAATAAAACATATTTTTATCTTTACTCCATTGAGCTCTTTATATTTACGAAAACTCAAAAAATAGGTTTTATTTAGGTGGATCCTACTGGACACATAATTATTAATACCATGTGCCAATTAGCATATTTATAAAAGAGGTATTATAAATAAATAAATATAAAAGATGTATAAAGATGTATGGTAAATAAATAAAAACATATCAAATAAGATTACAAATCAACATCTAATTATATACTGAGCCTATGGGCTAAATACCATTGTAAAGAAAACAAATATGATAAATATATATAAATATAAATAAACAAGAGGTATGGTAAATAAATAAAACCTCTTTTCATATTTTCTCCATAAACCTCCCTACACTTACTAACACTCAAAAAATAGGTTTTTTTTAGGTGAAGCTAATGGGAAAAATACCATGGGCTAAATTATTATTAATGCCATGCAAAAAAATAATTAACCATAATATTAATATTAAAATATTATTATTATTATTATTATTATTATTTGTAAATTAGTAGTTAGATATTAATTCATAAAATACATAGGATACAAAAAGGTCTACGTGCACAGACAAAGCCAAAACATCACTGCATGCTCAAAATGACTATAAGCATCTGAAACTTCATCTACTGAACTCGAGGCTAAGGATGCAGGGATGCCCAAAGAGGGGTTTAAATTAGAAAAAAAAGCCACCACCCTCGGCTGCTGGACAGTGGTTCCAAAAAGAAAGAGGGCCTGGAGGACCTCTATAGCTACGACAGAGAGATACAAAACCAAAAGAGAAACAAGAAACAAAGAAGCCATTATAGCTTCAAAATCACATAGTCTATGCTGGGAACACTTTGGTCGGTCGTTGTAGTCATTTTCTCAGGCTACTGAATCCTTTAATGAGTGGGGCGCTTCACTTGGATGGTGTCATTTACCTCCTCTAGGACATCCATCACAGCCGTGGATCCCTAACGCATGGATAGCCTAGGTATATTGATGAGGATACTCAGCTTTTGTGAAAGGATTCTGACTTCCTAAGTCAGGGTACTAAAATTGAATTCCATGGCATCTAGCTTAACCAAATTCTCTGTAGAAACAGGAGAGATGGCCTGGTGAGCTCTTTTGATATCTTCAGCCTACATGCTGAGCCCTTTGACCAACATTATCTTCATTCTCCACATTTCTCCTTGGGTTCGAAAAAATTGAGTTGCTCTTGTAGTCGTTGTGCCTGGATCAGATAGCCAGTCCATTTCCATCTCCAAAGCTTGCACATCCAAATGTCCTCCTCTGTAACCACAGCTTCGAGCTCTTCGATTTTACGTTTTTCTTTCTGAGTGGTTCTGGTTTCATAAGCCTCACGGGCTATCTACAGGTCCTGGTTAGTGGAAACATTACAACTACTCTCATGCACCATAATGTTATTGCAGGTCCAGGAAACACTGAAATTCCTAGCAACACTGTGATTATTAAGAAGCGAGCCGGGAGAGAGTCATGTTTTGATCTTTTGGTTGGATGCCTTAGATATAGCTGAGGGTGGGAAGGTTTGGCTTGAGATCTCCCACTTCATTGTCAGAGATACGTTGTTCCTACCATAATAACTAACATTACAGTTTCCCAAGTCCTGCTCATGATGCGTATCCAGAGCCTTAATTTTGCCACACTTGAGGCTATTGGTTGAGAGCCATGTGTCCTCCCCTGTGTTTTGGCGATAGCGCTGATCATATTTTTTGTTGATTGTCCTCCTCGATCGACGAACTTTGTCCTTGTGTATTATTTCTCACTCTTCCTCATGTACTCCATGGGCTTGTCGCCTGTTGTTCCTATGTTTGGCTATCTTCATTCTCTATTAAGGCGCGACTCATCGTACTACTGTACCCCTGCTCCCTGTAACATATGTCTTGTCTCAAAATATGTAAACACTTATAACGAATTTTTGTGCATGTGACATCATGCTAGTAGGTGTCTAGGTAGGTGAAGTGGTGATCAATCCTGTAGTTGGCCAAACAATTGGCCACCGCGTTTGTCGTTCTTCTTACTGCTTGCAAGATGATACCATGAAGGCTTGAGAGGTGCTCTGTGACCTTGGAAAACCTCCAATGCTTCATTACCTTACTCGGTTTCGACCCCATCTACATTTTCCTTGTGGCGTTGATAGCCAAAAGAGAATCCCCTTCCACCACTATAGCTCCTGTTCCCAGGCGAATTAGAATTTGTATCCCTTGTTCCAAAGCCATGAATTCCATCTCATTGTTGGTTCCTTCAACGAATGATTGATTAAAAATACGTTGAATTTCCCATTTGTAATCTCGAAAGACACCTCCTATACCTGCCAGACCAATATTTCCACGAGAAGCCTCGTCAAAGTTGAGTTTGTGAAAGCATATTGGTGGTGGTGACCAAACATTCATGGAGGGGCCTTGTTGCTGTCATGGTTCAAATGAAACAAAGATGGATCCTGTCTCAATTCCTAATGCCAGTAGAATTTGTATGTCAGTCACTCGTAAATCCTTGTTCTGTTATGCTTTCCATTTGGTAAGAGCCATTTCCCTCACGTTTTGCAATATGGTGGCTTTAATAAACTCTATGGTTTTAGCTTCATTTTGAAACACTCTTCTGTTTTGTTCTTTCCATACCCTCCACACTAGAAACCCATGGATTAATTTACACAATGTATTGACTGTTTGGGTTTTGGAAAAATTACTTTGGCAATTCATTATGCTTTCCTGTATTGTGTTTCTGTCCCTATCCATTCTCTTAAATATGGTTTCCATCCAGTTCCATAGGCTTGTTGGAAATAATACTTAGAGGGGGGGGTGAATCAGTATTATCAAGTCAATTATTTTTCATTTCACAATCAGATTTGTATATGCTACTTCAGTTAGTAAAAACCACGTATGTACGCAATTGTAGTTAAAGAAACTAGCGTATAACCAACATACTTGTAATTTAAATTATTCTTAAGATGTTGATCAAACAGTAAAATAGAACAAGCAGTCACACAAAAGAACACAAAATATAAGTTGGAAACCCAATGTGGGTGAAAACCACCTATTGCAATTCATCTCTATCTTCCTTTAATTAGACACTTCTTTTTACAATGTATCTGTACTGGTGCAGTCTTATACCAGTATGTAGGCTGCTATCTGCAGAAGGCTACAACCTTCTCTCGTTCTCCATCTTCTCCTGGAAGGGAGCTACAACCCCCTTAGCTCTTGTACTAGATGAGGTACTAGTACGTAGGTGCTGACCTATAGAATGCTACAACCTTCTCTTCTTCCAGGGACCACGTTTCATAAATTTTCAAAGCTACTTCAATATGAGGAACCTGCATGCACATGCATCTGTATCAAGGCAAACCAGCATATACGCTTCTTCAAATTATAGTACCAATGTGTATACGCGCCTCTGCTGTGCTGAACCTGCGTATAGATCTATAAAAGACAATTTTCCCTTTTCAAATATTTAGACATTAGTTCTACCCAAATTATTAGATTTATAGATCAGGTCATGCGCCAAATATAACAGATCAAAATCACACAAAGATACTATTGTTCAAGCCTTAAGATCTTGACCCATCAATAGAACTTATCCTTCTTCTAGTGCTCAGGTTCCTCCTTGGTTCAGATCCAACTATGCACCATAACCAATTCTAGATCTTACTCTTCATAAGATATTCAATACTTAAGTGAATGCTTTTCCCAAATGATCTCCTTCCCCTTTTTATAGTCTTAGGCCTTACTCAATACCATGGTCCAAAACCATAGAGAATCAATACCATGGACCCAATACCTGGGTTCAACACTTCAAACAAGATACCATGGTTCAAAACCATAGGTCCAAATACCAAGGACTAAATATCATGGACCAAAAATAAATTTTCCTACATGTATGCACTTTTCTTTGCATGAAAGTGCATGCATATGTATACGTGCCTTTTGATCGTCTAACTCGCGTGTATATGCGACTTGGTTAAGAGGAAACTGCATATATCTCTTTTTCTTTCAGTCTGAGAGCCTGAATAGTGATCTGTCATTTGAGTGAGTTGTCATCAATGACAACACCTATGTCATAGCACCAAACCTCTATCATAATGCCAAAAATCTCCCCCTTTGGACTTGATGGCAACCCTAAGTCACTCAAAGTCATTCTCCCCCTTTGTCATCAAGTGCAAAAAGTTATGCTCCCCCTGAGTTCATGCTGAAATCTCTGCTGTGCTGTGCTGTCCATGCTCACCCTGACTGTAGGCAAGGTCTGCAAGAAGATGTTCTACAAGAAGATACATAACTTCATCATAAATTACCTTCCAACCACCAAAGACTCATACATACATCCATCTCCCAAACAAGTGGGGATTGACTCATCTACCCAACCAAGTGGGGATACACCAAACGTTTACACAAGATAAAACAAGAACATTACGTTATCCATCCCAGGCATAGTGGGGAAATCAAAGTAGGCCGTTACATGACCTTGATAAGAAAAGAAATACATGACATAGAGATGAAATATCTATAACAAGACTATGATAGTTATCAACAACTATCATCAACAGCATCTGTCAATCATCATTCAGACCAGAAACCATGTTCTCCCTCTACACCTGTTCCATCTGAAATAAAAAACAACTATGAAATTGAACCAAGATCTTCTAAGATAATGCCAACAATGCATTATTAGAAGAATATATGCTCCCCCTGAACCTGTGCCACATGGTCTCTATCAGACCCATATCAGACTCTTTTCTTTCTGAGCCTGGCCCATAGTTTGACTTCAAACCAAGATATACGCGACTGTATCCACATAAACCAGTGTATGTATGTGGATTCTCCTCATTAAACTTGCGTACAACCACTTTTCTCTGAAACATACAAGTTTCAACAGCAAGATGATGCATCAACTACTCCTAGTTTCTGTCTGAGGTATTCAAATGTCTCCCTGGGTGGTGGTTTGGTGAGTATATCAACAATTTGTTCCTTGGAGGGAACATACTCCAATTTGACCTTTTGTTTAAGCACTTGTTCTCGGAGAAAATGATATTTGATAGGTATGTGCTTGGTCTTTGAATGCATGACTAGATTTTTTGAAATATTGATTTCACTTGTATTATCACAAAAGATGGAGATAGTTTTAGTATAAGTGATTTGAAAATCTTGCAAAATTTGCATCATCCAAAGGAGTTGTGTGCAGCAAGATGCAGCAACCACATATTTTTCTTCAACTATAGATAAAGCAATTGAACTTTGTTTCTTGTTGAACCAAGATACTAATCTGGAACCCATAAAGAATGCACCACCACTAGTGCTTTTTTTGTCATCCTCGCTTCCTGCCCAATCTGCATCTATATATGCATGAAGTGTGAGATTTGTATCTCTAGGATACCATAAGACATAGTTTTGTGTTCCTTGAAGATATTTGAAAATTATTTTAACCCCCTGATGGTGTGATTCTTTTGGATTTGCTTCGAATCTTCCAACTATTCCCACTACATGCATGATGTCTGGTTGGGTACCTGTCAGATAGAGCAGACTTCCAATCATGGATCTATAGGTTCGTTGATGTATTACTGTTGAATTGTTATTTTCATTGAGGCTGCATCCTGTTACCATAGGGGTACATACTAGTTTCGAATCTTCCATGCCATATTTATTCAAGATCTCCTTGAGGTACTTGGTTTGTGATAAAAAGATACCGTCTTTATTTTGTTGGACTTGAGAACCAAGAAAATATGCCAGCTCACTAAGAAAGGAAATTTCGAATTCTTTCTGCATCACCAAAGCAAAGTTTTGACTCATGGCTTCCTCATTTCTACCAAAGATGATATCCTCAACATACACGACAAGTATTAGCAATTTATCATTATCAATTTTTATATGTAGATTGCTATCTACTGATCCTTTTGAAAAACCTTGTTGATGGTGGTATTTGTCCAGATGATAATACCAAGCCCTTGGAGCTTGTTTAAGACCATAGAGTGCCTTCTTAAGTTTGCATACAAGTTTTGGATCATTTCTAAGGATGAATCCATTTGGTTGCTCAATATACACTTCTTCTTCCAAGTCTCCATTTAAAAAGGTAGATTTCACATCCATTTGAAATACTTTGAACTTCTGAAAGCTAGAAAGAGCAAGGAACATTTTTATGGCTTCAAGTCTAGCAACTGGTCCAAACGTTTCTTCAAAGTCTATACCTTCTTGTTGAGCATACCCTTTACAAACAACTCTAGCTTTGTTCCTAATAACATCGCCATTTTTATTCAACTTATTTTTGAATATGCATTTTGTCCCTAAGACATTCTTATCATTTGGTCTAGGAACCAACTCCCAACTCTTATTCTTTTCAATCTTCTCAAGTTCTTCTTTCATGGCCTTGACCCAGCATTCATCTTTGCATGCTTCACTTACATTTCATGGTTCAGTGGAGGAGGGCAATTGTAGATAGCTTGAAGCTTCTGAAATAGTTCTTCTTGTTTGTACACTTGTCTCTTTTTGCCCCAAAATTTGAGTTTCTGGATGGTTCTTCTGAATGTACCTGGATGGAGTCTTTTCTTCTACCCTTATCTGTTCTTCCGGTGCCTCATCGGTCTTTTCTTCATCATAAGTTTGATTTGATGTTGAAGGATAGTCCTCATCATCTTAAAAATCTTTGGATTTTACCTGCTTAGGAATATTTCCTTCTTCATCAACCACTACATCAATACTTTCAACAATTTTTCCAAGTCTTTTATTGTAACACTTATATCCTTTGCTGTGGGGAGAGTAACCAAGGAGAATGCCTTCATCTGCTCTAGGTTAAAACTTCCCAAGGTTTTCATCAGTCCTTTTGATGTAACATTTGCTTCCAAAAATTTTGAAGTATTTTACTGTAGGAGTCTTATCATACCAAAGTTCATGAGGAGTCTGAGTGTTGTTTACCCGGACATTTGTCGTGTTGAGAATAGTAACTGGAGCAAATGCAGCTTCACCCCAAAAGGTTGTAGGAGTTCTAGACTTGTCAAGCATAGCACGAGCCATTTGTTGAACCATTCTGTTCATCCTTTCTACTACTCCATTTTGTTGAGGAGCCCTTGTCGTAGAGAATTCCCTTCTTATTCCTTGTTCTTCACAAAAATCAAAGAATTCATCTGAGGTAAATTCCCCTCCTCGGCCAGACCTAAGGATTTTGATTGTGTGATTTGATTCGTTTTCAACCAAGGCTTTGAATGCTTTGAATTTTTCGAAAGCTTTGTCTTTATGCTTTACAAGTCCTATCCAACACATTTTGGAAAAGTCATCAATGAACAATATGAAGTATTCTTCTCCTCAAGGTGACCTTTTCCTGGATGGACCACATACATCAGTATGGACAAGTTCAAGTGGCTTACTAGCTGATCCTTCCTTTTTAGGAAAATTAGTTCTGGTTTGCTTGCCAAACTAACATGATTTGCATATTGTATTGTCAGGAATTCTAATGTCAGGGAGATCATGAACCACCTGATATTTGCATGCTTTCCTTATTTGAGAGAAGCTTAGATGCCCCAATCTTCTGTGCCATAGCCAGTGTTCATCATTTTTTCTTAGATAGCATTGTTGTTGTCCTCCCTTTAGTATGTATAAATTATTTGGAGTTCTTATGCCTTTGATCATTGTTTCTCCTGTATCAAGCTCATGAACAATACATCCATTTGATCGAAATATTACCTCATTTCCTTGATCACACATTTGACTGACACTTAATAGATTATGCTTTAAGCCATCAACATAAATAACATTTCTAGCTTTGACATTTTCTTTCAAAAGAACATAACCTTTACCTTTTATGAGTGTAGGGGTGCCATTTCCAAATGAGACCTTTCTTTCCTTTTCTAAGGCACTATATGACTGAAGTTTTTCTTTATCACCTGTCATATGTTTCGAGCATCCACTGTCAATGTACCACTAATTTTCCTATCCTTCTATATATAACACTATACCACGTCTTTTTGGTTCTTTCTTTCTCCATGTTTTGGGACTTAATGAAGCTTGCTCCTTCTGAGTTGTTTGCTGAAACCTACTCCTACATTCAGAATCTTCATGACCGATGTTGTTACAAATATAACATTATATTTCATTTTCAAGAGCAGAAAAGTTATTGTAGCTCATTTTCATGATTCCAGTCACACTCCTTTGATTTCATCATTCTCTAGTCAGATGGTCTTGTAGGCAACACATTGAGCAGCTTTGTGTCCAAAGTTATGACAAGATAAACATTGGCCATTGAAGAAATTCCTATGATTATCAAACCTACCATCCAGGTGATTATAGTTTCCATAGGAAAATTGAGAATGATTTACCTATGGTTGTTTGTAACTTCTATTCATCTTTGAAGTAGATTGGCCCCAATTTACTTGGTGATCTCTGTTCATCCTTGAGGTAGATTGACGCTGATTTACCTAGTGATCTACTTTATGCCTTTGTTGTCGATTATCAACCTATTCACTTCTCCTTTCTGCATCTAGATAACTTTTGGAGGTGGATGGCTTCTATGCTTGAGATGCTTCTTCAGTATATCCAAGACCTATCTTGTTTAGAGGAGAACACTGCACTTTGATAATCTCATCTAAAGTTTCAGATCCTTTAGCAAATCTAAGATTAAGGGCTTTCGTTTTTTCAATATCTTTTCTAAGTCCCAAAATTTCACATTCTAGCTTTTCATTGTGTTTTTCCCTTTCAGCAAGTTGGAATGTCAGAGTGTCTATAATCATATTCTTTTCTTCCAAACAAGTTTTAAGTTTAGAAATTTCTTCATAAAGACCTTCTTCATCTATAGAATCCAAGAAATCATCTTCAAATGCCATCAAAAGTCTATAATCATTACATTGTTCATCTTCATCACTAATTGAAAGTCCATCACTGTCTTCATGTGTATAATAGCTCTTCTTACTTAGATTTTGTTTACAGTTCCATTTAACTGGTTCCTTACCTTTGTCAAGCTTATCTTTATGAGGACACTTGGCTACATAATGACCGACTCTTCCACAAGCAAAACATTTGAAAGGTAGCTTACCTCTGAATCTTCCAGAACCTCGTTGAAGGTTCTTCACAAAGTTTGATTCTTCCTCTTCTTCTAACATATGGCCTAACTCATTGTAATATCCCTTTCCTGAAGCTTTGAATGTAGCTTCCTTCCTGTTTGATGGCCCCCCTTTTCTCATTTCAAAAGCAGTTAGGATTCCGTGGAGCTGTGACATGGTAATGCTATGTAGATTCTCCTCTTCTTCTATGGAAGAAACTTTTGATTCAAACTTAGAAGACAAAGATCTTAGAACCTTTTCAACCAAGGTAATTTCTTTCATTTATTTACCCAAGTTTTTCATATGATTAAAAATCTCATCTATACGTAAGAAATAACTAGCCACACTTTCATCATTGTGCATTCTGAGATTTTCATATTGAATTCTGAGAGTTTGTAGTTTTGCATGTTTTACCTTATCGTCTCCTTCATAGCTCAGAACGATCTTGTCCCATTTTTCTTTTGCAGTTTTGAGTTGCATAACCTTGATGAATTCTGATTGAGATAAAATTGCTAATAGAGTATTGACAACCTTTGCATTTGTTTCATACTGCTTCTTATCAGCCGTATCTGTAGGAGTTGCTGACGGAAATGTGTATCCTGTTTCCACGATATCCCAAACTTCTATACCAAGAGATTGAAGATAGGTTGTGATTCTTACATTCCAATAGACGAAGTTGCTCCCATCAAAAATTGGTGGTCTGATAGATGCCTCTTTTTCGTAGTTGCTCATGATGATAGATCTTCCTCCAAGCGATCAAGCTTCTTCTGAAGGACCTGCTCTGATACCAATTGTTGGAAATAATACTGAGAAGGAAGCTGAATCAGTATTATCAGGTCAACTATTTTTCATTTCACAATCATATTTGTATACGCTACTTCAGTTAGTAAAAACTGCGTATGTACGCAATTGTAGTTAAATAAACTAGCGTATAACTAGCAGACTTGTAATTTAAATTATTCTTCAGATGTTGATCATTAATCTGTGCATCAAACCATATAAATAGTAACCACGAATAGTAAAACAGAATAGGTAGTCACACAAAAGAACACAAGATATAAGGTGGAAACACATGTGGGTAAAAACCACCTAGTACAATTCATCTCTATCTTCCTTTAATTAGAAAGTTCTTTTTACAATGTATCTAGACTAGTTCAGTCTTATACCAGTATGCACGCTGCTACCTACAGAAGGCTACAACCTTCTCTCATTCTCCACCTTCTCCTAGAAGGGAGCTACAACTCCCTTAGGTCTTGTACTAGCTGAGATACTAGTACATAGGTGCTGACCTATAGAAGGCTACAACCTTCTCTTCTTCTAGGAACCACGTTTCATAAATTTTCAGAGCTACTTCAATATGAGGAACCTGCATACATAGCATATGTATCAAGGCAAAATAGTGTATACGCTTCTTTGAATTATAGTACCAGTGTGTATACACGCCTCTTCTGTGTCGAACCTGCGTACAAATCTATAAAAGATAATTTTCCCTTTTCAAATGTTCAGACATCAGTTATACCCAAATTATAAGATTTATAGATCAAGTCATGCGCCAAATATAATAGATCAAAATCACACAAATATACTACTGTTCAAGCCTTAAGATCTTGACCCATCAATAGAACTTATCCTTCTTCTAGTGCTCAGGTTCCTCCTTGGTTCAGATCCAACTATGCACCATAACCAATTTTAGATCTTGCTCTTCATAAGATATTCAATACTTAAGTGAATGCTTTTGCAAAATGATATCCTTCCCCTTTTATAGTCTTAGGCCTTACTCAATACCATGGTCCAAAACCATAGAGAATCAATACCATGGACCCAATACCTAGGTTCAACACTTCAGACGAGATACCATGGTTCAAAACCATAGGTCCAAATACCAAGGACTAAATATCATGGAGCAAAAATAAATTTTCCCACATGTACGTGCTTTCTTTGCATGAAATTGCGTGCATACGTATACGTGCCTTTTAATCGTCTAACTTGTGTGTATACGTGACTTGGTTAAGAGGAACCTCCATATATCTCTTTTTCTTTCAGTCTGAGAGCCTAAATAGTGATCTATCATTTGAGTGAGTTGCCATCAAGGCAACACCTGTGTCATAGCGCCAAACCTCTGTCATAATGCCAACAAGGCTTTCTATCCATTTACATATATTGAGGAGGTGATTCATGGATTCCTCCTCATTTTCACACAGGGGGCAGTGTGAGGGGCCTATAAACTCTTTTTTCCAAAGGTTCTCCCAGGTAAGAGTTCTTCAGTGCATCAAGAGCCAAAGGAAAGTTTTAATCTTTGGCCAAAGTTTAGCATCGAAAACTTTACTATACCAATTGAATTTTTCCCTTTGGTTTTTTTCTTCAATATAGACTTTTGCTTCTTTGAGGGAGAAATTACCCCCCTCAAGCTTACCCCAATGAAGTTGATCTGCATCATGAGCATTCCTTATTTTCCTTTTAGCTAGCTCTATTTGCAGTGCTCTCATGATATTGTCCTCCTCTGCTGCCTGCCTTGTATCATTGAAGATCCACTATTTCCATGCTTGATTAGTATCATTAGGTTTCCAGTAATTATTCACGGTTATCCTCCCTTGCTCCTAGTATCTTCTTTGAATGGCGAGGAAATCAAGGATTTCGAGCTTAGGTAATTGCTACCAAGCATCCTCCCAAAACAGGGTAGTCTATCCATCTCAGACTTCCCAAAAACTCTATTCTTGAATTATGCCTCAATTAGTTCTTGCAAGGTTTTAGATTGGAGGTCCCTCTGGGGGTTCTTGCATCCTGATCAGATTTTGTGGGCTATAGTGTATAGAATACTTTGCTTTCCAATGTTTAGCCCAGGGTATGTTTGGTTCTTTGACACATCTCTACCATAACTTTGCTCCACAGACTCGATTGACGGTGTAAGGGTCCTAAAGATTTAACCCTCCCAGGTGTTTGGGTTTGCAAATTTTGTCCCATGCCATGAAAGACCACTTTTGTTTAACTGATTTACCTGACCAAAGAAAAGCTTTATGGATGAGTCAGATTTTTTGAAGCACACTTTTAGGTGCCGGGAGAATAGAAAGCATGAATTGAGGAATAGCCTGGAGGATAGATTTGGTGAGGGCTAGGTGGCCTGCAAAGTTGAGAGTCTTATGAGTCCAAAGTTGACACTGTTTCTCTAGATTGGCGATCATTTTTTTCCCAATGTATTTTTTGCCAGGGTTTGTCTGTTAGCAGAATAACTAGGTATCTTGAAGGGAGGTTACACCTCTTGAAACCAAGGACATTAGAATGATTTTTTTAGACTCCTAGATGTGTATTAAGAAAAAATATGGAAGATTTAGATAGATTAAGTTCCATACCTGAGGCAAGGTTGAAGCGATTGAGAATGTTTTTGAAACCAAGAGCTTCTTTGTCATAGGGTGTCCCATGCGACATTGTGTTATCAACAAACTGCTGATCTATGGTTGCAGGGCTTGAGGGTAGGGGTTGGAGTCCCAGAATAAAGCCATTCTCTTTTTCTCTTCTGAAAAGCTGGCTAATACCTTCCATTAGCATTACAAACAGAAAGGGGGATAGGGGATCCCCTTGTCGTATACTTCGAGAGGGTGTGAACTGGGTTGTGGGAGCTCTGTTAACCAAAACGGAAAATATGGTAGTCTTAATTAAGGCTGGGATCCATATTATCCACTGCTATGCAAAGCCAAAGTCATCTAGAATAGCCTCCAAATAGTTCCAACTGACTTTATCATAAGCCTTCGATAGATCCAACTGCATTAGCATGCCCACTTTTTTCTGATTTTGGAGAGTCTGAATCATCTCGTGAGCTAGCAGTATGTTGTCCATAATCTGTCTCCCTTCTACATAACTAGATTGTTCTTCCAAAATGATCCTTGGAAGAATTGGCTTAAGTCTATTAGCTATGACGTTAGATATGATCTCGTACTAAACATTGCATAATGCAATTGGATGAAACTTCAACAGAGTGTTTTCTTCCTCCTCCTTTGGTATAAGGGTTATGAACGTAGAGTTGAGGGATTTTAGTATGGAAGAGGAGCGTCAAGAATCCTCCACCACTTCCCAAACCTCTGTTTTGATTATTTACCGACAGGCTTTGTAAAAGTTGATGGTGAAACCATCTGGTCCTGGTGCCTTACCATTTGGCATATCTTTCACTACTTCTTCCACTTCTTCCAAGGTGATTACTTGATTTAAAGCCTAGTTTTGATCCTCTGTGATGAGCTTGCGAATAGAAGTCAATAGGTCCCTAATAGCTCCCTCTCTGTCAATGTTGGGTTCCAAAGCAATTTAGCTAAAATGATTTATGAGAAGGCCCAAGATTTCATGACGACTTTACACTGAGCTTCCCTAATCATCCTTTATTCTTAGTATTTTATTAGCACTTCTATGATCAATGGCATATCTGTGAAAAACTTTAGTGTTCTTTTCACCTTCCTTGAGCCATTGAATTCTAGATTTTTGCTTCCATAGAATTTCCTCATGTTGGCATCTGATCTTCTAGTCCTGAATGAGTTTTTGTTCTGTATTCATTGTTTCTTGATTAATATTTCCTGGATCCAGTCCTTGTGAATTTGTTCCAATTGCTCCTCCAGTTCCTTTTTTTCTTTAAATATGTTGTTGAACACTTCTTGATTCCAAGATTTTAACCTGGTTTTGATATGTTTAAGTTTAGCTTGGAAAATGTACATTTTAGTGCCTCTTATACCTATCGGTTCACTCCACCATTGTTTTATTTTCGATGTGAACTCTAGATGACTAAGACAAAACTTTTCAATTTTGAAGGGCTTATTCCTTGGTGTGCCTAGAATGGCTATATATCTGTTACAAGTTGAATAGAGCTTTAAGCCATAGTAATTTTGCCTCTAGTTTCTGAGGGCCATAGACATTTGTGCAGAGATAGGTGGTTGTATTCCCTACCATTTGGACTTCTATTGATATATGAGATTTGGTAGCTTTAGAGGATATAAGCTAGAGAACCTGAGGATTCCAAAGAATGGCCAGGCCCCCTTCCCATTCACTACTTGTTGTTTCTAGGTATTCCATTCATTTGCCCAATTTTTTACTAATGTTTTCCAATGTTTTGCCAAAGAATTTAGTTTCTTGCAAAAAAAATATATCTGGTTGTTCCTTTTTGACTTTTTTCTTTAATAATCGCTCCTTCTTTAGGCTATTTAACCCTCTAACATTCCATGAAAGTACTTTCATAATCAACAAATTTTTAGGAGGTGAGTGTGAGCACCTCAAGGGCTTTCATCTTACCTGAGTTTAGGAGCATTTGACCAAGTTCATGTAATGCTTCATTGTTTGTCCTTCGTCCTCATTTTTTCTGGTGCTTTGAGTTGGTGGTAGTTTGATGTAGTCCCCGAGCTCTCACGCCTAGACCTTTTATTGTTCCCAAGCTCCTTCTTTGCATATCCAGTTCTGCTTGTTGTCTTGCTATGAATAAGTTGTTGATTTTCTTCACCTCCTTTCCGATATGTGTTCCATGCCTTTCTTTTTCTAGTTTTCTACCATGTTTGTTAGATCCATACCTTCATGTTCAAGAATGTCGCTTAATTCCATATCCTCTAGCCCGATTTTGGTAGTCATCCTTTATGAGTCTTCTTCTAATACTTCTGTTGGTCCCTGAGTAGTTGGGTTGTTGTTTGATGGAATAGAAATGGGTTCTTGTATTCTTGGTTTGGTTGTGGTCTAGCTTTCTCATAATGTCTCGTGCTCTGGATTGGTGTCTTCTGAATCTGTCTCTAATTCCAACACCTCAAAAGCATTGCTTGTGATTCTGAAGGAGGTACTTGCTTTATTTTGTTGTCTTTTGTTTGCTCGTTGCCTAGCATGAGGTCGAACAAAAGCCTCCTTATTCTTACCTCCTTTGTTTTCCTTGAGTTTCTCTGTCGTTCTATTCATTAGGCATTCTCTGATCAAATGTCCATGTTCATGACATTTCCTGCAGCAAAATAGGATTTTCTCATTACTTCATCTCTGTATTCCAACCATAAGCCCTCATTTAGAGCTCTCGAAACATCCATCTCGACACAGATCCTAGCATAAGAGGTGTATCTTTTCTGTAATGTTTCCTCTGAAGCTTTGATGAAGGTGCCTAACTTATTGCCTATCTGTTCAAGTGTTGCATGTCCCTAGTAATCAATCGGTAGAGAGACCAAGTGAATCTAGACCGATACATGTTTTAAGGTTTCCTATTCTGGTGTGAAGTTGGGCTACCATGGTCTCATGTGAAGACCTGCTGAGGCAAAGAAATATGGGCCTCCATCAAAAATTTGATCCTTGTCCTCCATATTGGTGAAAGCCACTGTTAAGAATCCTTTGGCTCCTAGGTGGAGTCTTACATCCCCTTAGGGTTTCCATTGCTGCTGGATCCACGAGCACTGGGCTCGTTCTGTTGGCCATAAACCCATAAACTTGTAGATCACTGCATGGTCTACCATGTGGTCTCGGTATGCCTATAGTTCTGGGTCAGAGATTATTACTTGTAGGATTTCAGTTGCTTTGGGCTTGCACAGCCCCTGGGTTTCTTTATTTCTGGCTCCTATCATTTTTCCTTCCTATCCTACCTTAGCTTGGTTTAGATCCTCCTTGTCTCTTGATCGTTCATCTTGAAGCTCGTTTTCTTGTGAAACTTGTTTTGGGAACTGGTGTTTCTTATCTCTGTTAGCTGTACTATTGCTGCCAATGTTTTCTTTTATTTCTGGGAACCTTTGCCCTCACTGTTTAGCTTTACTTTGTTGGTCAGATTCTCCTTTCTGAACTTCTTAGAGCCTAATATTTGTACCTCGTCTAGTGCAATTTTAACCTTGTGCATCATTACCTGTTTATAAGATGGGGTCCCGTTGGACCCTACGTTTTTTATATATAGGGTCAAAACCTACCCTCTTCAATGAAGCTCTGCTGCTTTGGCACTATTCTCCTCCAAAGTTGGTACTAAGGTTGTAGCTTGAATAGGTCTTCTCCAAACCCTATCTGGCATCGCTTCCATAGGTCCCATCCACTTCCTTTGATTCCTCACTAATCTTCTCATGACCTATGTGCCTGGTTCTTCTTCTTATTATTATATTATATATTATTATGCTTATTATTATTAAATCTAATATTATATTAATACATCATATATTGATATTATTAAATATAATAAGTTTGTTTTAATCCAATACTAAATTTGTTATATTATAATATATATTAACATATCATAATATATATGAACTCTATATAAATGGGAGGTAAGAACAAAGACATTTATAGAGGTGGAGAGATAGGGTGAGTGACAAGGGAGAAATAGCGATAATCTGAAGGAGAGTGGAGAGGAGGAATAAAAGAGAGAGAGGTAGAGAAGGGTAAAAGTGGGAGAGGGAGACACAAAGATTGAGGGGGAACAGAGAGGAGAGTGGGAGGGATATAGTGAGACAATTGGAGGGTAGAGAGAGAGAGAGAGAGAGATGGGGAAGAGAGATAAACATAGGAGAGAAAGGGCAAGAGAGAAGGAGGAGAGAGAGGAGGAGAGAGGGAGGGATATAGATATGGAGGGGGAGGGGGAGAGATGGAGGGAAGAAGAAATACATTGAGAGTGAGAAGTGGAGAGAGAGAGGGACTGATAAGAGAGTGATGGTGAGAAAGAGTGTATGTTTAGGGGTGAGATAAAGAGATAAATAAGGAGAGATAGAGAGAAGGGGGGAGAGAAGGAGACAGAAGGAGAGAGGGAGGGATGTAGTAACATAGGTAGAGAGAGAGAGAGAGAGAGAGAGAGAGAGAGAGAGAGAGAGAGAGAGAGAGAGAGAGG